>QGOD01000630.1:0-18398 GCA_003313065.1 Sarcodon sp. MG97 | reverse complement strand
GTCTTTAGTAGATTGAATATAATACTCGCACATCTTGAAAGTCCAAGTTTAAAAAAAGTTGGGATTATTGCCAGTCGGTCAAAATGAACATGAGATTTAAACAACGATTGAAATATTGTTTCAACCTCAGAACACATTCTATCCCATGCCACAATCTACTTTTGTGTTACGAAACCTTTTCCTGAATAGCCTTCCGAAGAAATACCTAAAGTAAAAAATTCCGGTCAGGCCCCAAAAAGATAACTCCGGACAGAAAACACAGGAACACAAGCTCACCAGAGATGGGATTGATTTTCATTTCCACAGCACGCTCGTTCGAAGCCTCCTGCCATTCCTTGGTCATAGTCTTCGTCTCTCCACCTGTAACATGGAAAAAAAAAATTAAATCGCGTCCGAGAAGAGAAGACACCAAGGAGCAGAGTTACGCACCGAAATGACGAGCCGTGCCATACAGTATCCCGCCAACGGCGACCAAAGCGAGCGTCGAAACAACAATTTTCGGTACAGAGCCAGGTGGGTGTAAGTCAGCCCGAGGTCCATGAGGTCCAAACGCGACGTAGTACGCTAGAAACACCCCACGGCGAACAGTTGAATTAAGTAACAACGCACCAAAAGACGTAGGGGCAAAGCAGATGAATAACACGCACCGGCTTTTTTCTCATCGAGAGACAATGTTTTCCAATCCTTCTTTTGGAGCTCCTCTAGCTGTTGATGTACTGTCAGCTGCTCGTCAATTGTCAGTTTTTCCCATTGAGCTTCTACGTTAGACAGGGGGATGACGGCGTTGGAGGAGCTCGACGACGAGGTGATGGTGGAGGCATTCGCTGCTGCAGCTAACGAGCGAGTGAGTTGTCTGCTGCTAAGGTTTGCCCGAGGACGTGCGAGACGAATAGCTTGCATCTAGAGATAAGGTGTAGGAAGGGTTGGTATATAATAAAATAGAGACAAGCTACTAAACGTGAACGGAACGTAACGGCTCAAATCTTATTGGTTTCTCACGCGCCTGGCCACCCCACCCAGTCAGCTTTCTCATTCACTGCAGAACTGTAGTCAACTCGACGTATATTTTTCAAGTTACAACGAGTCAATGAGATCTCATTGGAAAAAAACAAATAGAGCATGAAGAACAAGAAGGGACGGAACGAATATAAACATCAAGCTGCCTCCTCAGCTCCACCAGCTCCTGGACAGTCGCGAGAGATATGTCTGAAACGAGATTCAACTTCAGAAGACGCAGAAAGCTCATCTGACTTACCCTTCGGAACCACACGTATAACATGCACGTCGCTGAGGCTGGGGACAATCCTTGCTGATATGGCCCTGCGATGCATGATGACGGAAGAAAACAATACAAGATATAAAGTACTTACGAAGCCAGAACAATTGTAACATTTGGATCCTTGGACGCAATCCCGGGAGAGATGACCCACACCTCCACAGGAGAAGCTTGATGAAGTCTTTGAGCATCGGACCTAAGAAGCAGGGAAAGTCGCACGCACCATGTTTTATGCTGACCTCCTCCTCCACCGAAAGCGCCGAACCCTCCACCGCTACCGCTCCCATAACCGTAGCTCCCTCCATTCCCAGGTGCCTCGGGACAAGAACGGGCAATATGGCCTACTTTCCCGCACCTGTAACACTCTTGACCACTGCCTCCTTCGTGATGAAACTTGCCACCATTTCCTGTTGACACGCTCTGGGAGCAGTCACGAGACTAGAAAGGTTATCAGGTAGGAGCTCTTCCAGCAAGTCATTGTTGGCATACGATATGACCCTCCTGTCCACACTTGTAGCAAGTTTTGGCCTTTGTTTCTTGAGGACAGTCCCTCGATACATGGCCTTCAAGACCACCTAGACTAGTGGTCAACATCAGATCATTCAATAGAAGTAGATTTGACACACAGTTGTAGCTGTACAACAGACATCGAATAAGGTGAGTCTCAGGTACAGATTTAATATTTGCACAGTTACCAAGTCGGAGTTCCGGCTTTAGGGCAATTTGCAGCTTGATGTCCGACTACATTGCAAGTTTGAAGAGGAGAAACGTGTTTCGAGCCGATGGTGAAAAAAATTGCAATTTATTGCGATTGTTTGCAAAATCGGCGGTGATGTACGAAAAATAACAGAAAACAGCGAACACGTCAGCGACCCCGTTTTAATAAAAAGCAAAAGCAAAGAAAAGCATGAAAAATGAATTTGAGATGGTAGCACAATTCGGTCAAGAAATGGTGAAACCCCACTCTCATACAACGAAAATGGCTACCATACCAGGGGAATAGACAAAACTAAGACAACACGGAATACAACGCACAGCCACCGCAGTTGAAGCATCCACGAGCACCAGCCATTTCGAGTGTTTCTTAGTAACTGGATGAGAGGAGTCAAGTCATCAGAAGCAATGAAAAGCACAATGATAAGTTTGGAGGCAAAATTTAGGGTGTTCCTGGTGTGGAGGGCGATACATACAGATTTCAAAAGGTTTAAGGAAGGGGAGAAGCGAGTCAACGAAGACGAAGTCTCTGGAGAAGTAAAAAGAGAAAAAAATGCCACTTGTGACATAATGAACACGTGGCAGACCAGCAACGACGGAGACGGAAAACAGCAACTGTTGACGCGTTGACGCAGCAGCCGTGCGGGGTGGGGTAAACGACTGTCGTACACGAGGTGGTGCTGAGAGCGGAGAGTCGAAGATAATCATGGAACGTTTATATCGCAGCCATGACTGGAAGGGTACGACTGGAGCGGTCGAGCTCATGGATCATATCACACAACACACAAATACACATGGAATACGCTGTAACACATTTCTATTGGTGAACGTATGGGGCGGTTAGTTTAGACAGCTGGGCTGGATTGTTTTGACTCCTGGGGAGGATATAGAACGACCTACGCAATAGACTGTTGTAGGCAAAAGACATCGGAAATAAGAGCTACGTATGAACTTACCTGCTGACCGCCTTGGCCATCCTGCCAAGTCTGGTATCTGACTGAGGTTATGCCCCTTCTCTCTGCTGCGACGCGTTCATTCTCCTTTAGCGACTGACGGACAGCTCGTGCAGTGATTTGGGAATATTTGTTGAAACTGGATAAAAATGAAGTCCTACACAAAAGACAAGTTGAGTAGAGAACATACGAGAAAAATTGACGCCAGGTAGCGCTGCTCATGATGAAAGGCAAGTTGAAAGTGTCCAGTGGCCTGTTGCCTGACTTGACTCCGGATAAGTCCGAGCCACTCTTGACTTGAGTCACTTGAAGCACGACTGGCATCAGTCTGTCCCCAACGACCTCCTTACATGAACCCTGCGCTATAACTATCGCATCCAATGGCCGGAGTGACCTGGCACTACGTTCTCAAGTTTATTATTACAGGTTCGTTGAATCTGAACTACATAATGGGGTCCTAAACAAAGCTAATCAATCAGTACAGGAGACTCGGCCGTAGGAAAGTCTTCCTTACTCGTCCGCCTTACAGACCAACGGTTCGTTGCGAACCCCGATCCCACAGTACGCATATTTGCCTTGTCTGCTGACTAGGTTTTGAAATTCTCTGGCACTCAGTTAGGCGTTGAGTTTGGATCTAAACTCATCACCATTCCCGAGGAGGATAATAAAGTGGTCAAACTACAATGCAAGCTATCTCCTTTCTCCACCTGGATAACAGCTCCTGACCTTGGGCCACTTTCAACACTCTAGGTTGGGATACTGCTGGAACCGAATCCTTTAGATCAATTACGCGTTCGTACTATCGTGGAGCGGCAGGCTGTTTGCTTGTGTACGATGTCACATCACGTCCAAGTAAGTTCACCGCTTTCTGTGCATATAGTGCCATATTTTACATGTGCCCAGGTTTCATCAACGCGCGAAGTTGGCTCAAAGATGTCAGGCAACACGCAGATCCTCATCTAACGTGTATCTTAGTTGGTAATAAAGTCGATCTATGCGCCGATGATTTACAAGGCCCGACGAAGCGGAACAGAGAGGTAACTACTGAGGAAGCAGAACAATGGGCCAAAGAGGAAGGCCTTCTTTTCGTCGAGTCAAGTGCCAAGTCCGGAAAGAACGTAGAATTCGCTTTCGAACAAGCAACGAAAGATATCCTTGTCAAGATACGCAACGGCGTCTTTGACGATGAGCGGGTATGACTATGATCTAATCCCATGTTTTATGGACGCTAAGCTTGTCACAATCACTAGTCTCCCGGCGTCAAGACGTCAACGCCATCTACAAGTCTAACGCTAGAACAGACTGCTAAGGGCAGTTGCTGTATGTAACCTTATGACTTATTTGTTCTTCCATGCACGTTTTGTATCATCTTAATATACTGCCTACACATCATTGGAAGTGGGTGGTGCGGAATAATGATGAATATATAGATATTGAGTAATATAATGACAGTACTAACCCTAGTGTGCAAGTATAGTTACAATAACACAACCGGAATGAATGAGTGACCACCAAGTCCAATGTCCTTCTATGAAGTATGGCCCAACGTACGGGCGTATTCTTTTAATTGGCTAACAAATCCAAAATTAGGTTCTGCAATAAGCCGTTTTGACTTGACGTAGTGGACAGCCTGCGCCGTAGACCATCCGTACTCCGCAATCAGAAATGCAGCTACGACGCTCGCGCTTCTGCTGACGCCCCTGAAGCAGTGTACGAGAACCCGTGCATTCTCGTCCCTCAAGGCCTCTCGCAAAAACGAGGTGCTTGCGGGTAGATGCTCAGCGAGTTCAGTGAACGGGGCGTCCATTAAAGATATCTTGTAATGTTTTATCGGCAGGTCAGGTAATCGGACCGCACCACCCATTGCGCTTAGGACGTGTGTGATGCGGAGGGTTTGGAGGACGTCTTTATTTTCAGTCTGGCAGAGGTCGCCGATATATAAGCGAGGTATTATCTCAGTTGGCAGATCGTCCAAGGACAGGGGGTGCTGTGAAGAGGTCGGTGTCATGGAAGGCGCTCGGGAATTTGGTTGCAAGGCCAGGGGGTTGTGAAAAGGGGAGCCGTGGCGAGGCTGCGAGACTTTAAGACATAATTGTGGCCGTGTGCCCTTTTGAATCGGTCGTTGATTGTCTGCTTATCTTTTGGTCAAGGATGAGGCTTACCATTAAATGACAGTCACTGGCACGATCGGACTCGAAGTCGGGGGGAGAAAGAGAGTATGTGTGTACTCTGGGGATGATCTTGATATACCGCAGTCTGGAAGGTGGTTATATTGAGAAACATGCTTGGACGCCTAACCCGCTGAAATGGGGCTGTGAATTCCGACGGTCGGATTGAATTAATGGCTGAGTGAACCCGTCCCGGGCCCCACTGCATACCATCAGCACCGTCAACTTTTGGTCAACCTGTTACACCGCTCTGTATACATTTGACAGCTTGCGGTTCCTGACGGTGGTCACACTACCGGCAATTATTTCACGAGTTAAGCGGCAATAACTTATTATTGCGGTTGGATGATCCAGGGAAAACATCTGAGGTAGAGAGAATAAAGAAAACATAGAAAAGAGACTAGAGACTAGGGACGAGAAAACCGCAGTATTTATATACCCCGTGCTTCACTCTACGCCTGTAACTTTGGATTTATGGATGTAGTAAAGAATAGTGATTCTTATGTCGAGGGTTGATAAGCGAGATGGCTCCGGAGAGATAATCGATGAGCGGTTCGGTGTTCTTGTGCGGACAGTATTGAAAGACGATAGAGGAGATGAAAATAGAGTGGACGATGATTGGCTAGAGTGCAGTTTCTAAATAAGGTCGCTACAGAAAGTTCGTGATCAGGTCAGTCTTGAAAAAAGAGAAATGACAGGTACGCACGCAACGTTCAGAGGCATTTCATCGATTTGTGTGTTGTAGAATTCTGTAGCCTTTGTTAGAATCCGGAGCTATCAAGTGATGCACGTTGGACCCTCACGTTCGATATCTCTTAACATCCTGATGTCATCAGTTGTCACAAAATTGATCGCAACGCCTTTACGACCAAACCGTCCTCCTCTACCAATTCGATGGATATAATTCTCTCTGTTTGTTGGAAGGTCATAGTTGATGACGAGCGAGACCTGCTGCACATCGATACCACGAGCTAAGAGGTCAGTGGTGATGAGCACTCGCGAAGACCCTGAACGGAACTCTTTCATCAGAACCTCCCTCTGCTTTTGGTCCATGTCTCCGTGCTGCGAAGTACAATGACACGATCAGCAGTGTTGAACATATCAAATAAAAATACAACTCTGTACTTACCATGGCAGAGACAGTGAACTCCCGAGAATGCATCTTTTCCGTGAGCCAGTCTACCTTCCGTCTTGTATTGCAGAAAATGACGGCTTGAGTGATGGTTACGGTCTCATAAAGATCGCAAAGGGTATCCAGCTTCCACTCCTCCTTCTCCACAGCAATGTAGAATTGCTTGATACCTTCTAACGTCAATTCGTCCCTCTTGACGAGAATCCTAACGGGATCGCGCATGAATTTCTTGGTGACTTCCAGCACGTCGGCAGGCATGGTAGCGGAAAGTAGGACGACTTGAGTGTCCTGGGGAAGTAATTGGAAGACCTCATAGATTTGGTCCTTGAAGCCTCGAGAAAGCATCTCATCGGCCTCGTCAAGGCAAAATATCTTGATAGAATCTGTCCTGAAAGCTCTCCGATTGATCATGTCGTAGACTCGCCCAGGAGTTCCCACGACGATCTGGACACCTTCCTGCAATTTAGCCATGTCTTCACGAACATTTGTGCCACCAACACAAGCATGGCATTCTGTGTTCATGTAATCGCCAAGGGCGACTACGACTTTTTGGATTTGTTGAGCAAGTTCACGAGTAGGGGCGAGAATCAATGCCTGAGTGCCCTTGACTGAGAGGTCGAGCTTTTGAAGGATAGAAATCGAAAATGTAGCTGTCTTTCCAGTACCGGACTGGGCTTGGGCGATGACATCGTGACCCTTGATAACAGGAACGATAGCTCTCTGTTGGATTGCGGAAGGGCGCTCAAATCTAGGAAATATAGTAAAAATCGGGTACGGTACATCGAGGACTAAGCTCACCCGTAAGCATAAATTCCTCGAAGCAACTCCGCCTTCAAATCCATATTGTCGAAGCTGCAATGTCATGATCAGGAGTCATACGGCCTGAAGATGTGAAGAGGCTCACTTATCGACAACTTGATCCCAATTAGATTCGATCTCGCCTTCTGCGACATCTTGAAGCGATTCTCTGGACATCAAATGTAGCTAAGGGACGACAAAAAGCAGTAGCAAACTCACTGTGTGGACATGATTGAATTTCAATAAGTAATGTACAGTCAATTGAATTATTGACTGATTGGAACGAGTTTTTAAGCTGCTCTGGGGTGAGTATAGATGAGTCGAAGTGACAAAAATTTCCTCGGAGCCTTGTACTAGTCGGAGTTTCATTTCAAATTTTGGTCTATCATTTTTTCCTATCATCTACAACCAGGCATGGCATACGGTACGACTATTTGCTTGGCTCAAGAATGTTGGAAAGCTGCATGTCTCAATTTGTTTAGGTGATTCTGGAAATAGAGGCGGATTCAGAGGTGGAAGAGGGGGTGGACGAGGTCAGTCTTTGTTTGCATTCGACATCATCTTAATCTTGATTTTCCGAAGGTGGGGCTCGTGGTGGAAGTCGTGGCGGACCTCCTGGGGGAAGGGGTGGTGGAAGAGGTACAATCATTATTTTCAGGTTTGATCGTTGAGTCTAATTCCAAAAACAGGTGGGATCCAAAAACGCGGCGCCCCAAGAGGCGGCGGTAGAGGTGGATCAGGGGGACGTGGAGGCGGCGGGCGCGGCGGTGCCAGAGGAGGTTCTAAAACGATTTTGGAACCGCACAGACACCCGGGTATTTTCATTGCGAAAGCAAAAGAAAGTATGTTGGTGACAAAGAACTTGGTTCCTGGGGAGTCTGTCTACGGGGAGAAAAGAATCGCCATAGAGGGCCCAGAAGACACCAAAATTGAGTATCGGGTTTGGAACCCGTTTCGTAGCAAACTCGCGGCGGGAGTCCTTGGCGGACTGGATCAAATTTTCATTGCCCCAGGGAAAAAGGTACTATACCTTGGTGCGGCTAGTGGCACGAGCGTTAGTCATGTTGCCGATATCGTTGGACCGGTGGGTGAAATTACTCGTCAATCTTCTTCAAGCTGAATATTTTTAATGGAATCAAGGAAGGAGTTGTCTACGCAGTGGAGTTTTCGTTAAGATCAGGTCGTGACCTCATCAACATGGCGAAGAGGCGGACAAATATTATTCGTATGAAGCTTCCTTCACCGCCGAAACAACGCGCTGACTATAGTTCCCTCAGCTATCGTGGAAGATGCACGAACACCACAAAAATACCGAATGTTGCTATCGACGGTTGATGTTATATTCGCCGACGTTGCTCAGCCTGACCAGGCCCGGATCGTCGCTGTCAATGCACATAACTTCTTAAAAAATGGCGGACACGTTGTTATCTCTATAAAAGCCAATTGTATCGACTCTACGGCTCCGGCTGCAGAAGTCTTTGCTCGTGAAGTTGATGCACTGCGAAAAGAACATTTCAAACCAATTGAGCAAGTTACACTGGAACCATATGAGCGCGACCACGCAATGGTATCTGGTGCGTAATTGATTTGATATTCCTTCAAGTTTCTCACCCGCTCCTTTAGCCACCTATAATCGTGCAACATGATAATCTGTGTCTTGTTTCCTTGGCTTGTATTTCTCTCGTCGCGTACATTTACTATATATTCTGTAATTGCTGTAACTCAGGTAGATCATCAATCATCGAGCGTGACCGAGTGACCGCATTCACTGTTAAGCTGGCTGCCAGCAGTACTAGCCGCCTTCACAACACACTTACAACAGAGCTGCGCCTATAGTCTTAAACAAGCTCTCAACGGGTCGATGCGACCATCTGAAGTTGTTCTTACTCCTAGAACGCCACAAGATTCACCTCGCACGTCATCTGATTTCGAAGAGGTTAACTATCCGCACAACTGGTCCTCGTCTCACGAAGAGCTTCCGTTACACTATATGAACGAAGACAAGGCTCGCCGACGAGTACCTATTGGTTCCAGCGTGCAAGTCGGATATGGTGACTCCAGCGAACCTATGGAATACGACGATGAGGGGAAGGATGTTTACACCAAAATGAAGCACAGACATGGTGGCATAGGCGGCGGACGCCCCAGACGGTTACCGCCACCACCTCCAACATCTCTGGTATATGTTTCGTCCATGCGCACCGTTTATTCTGCTAATTCAATTCCAGAAGGAATTCCTTCTACAAAACCTGGAACACATTCCTCCAGTATTTTACACTCTCCTTTCGTGTTGGACCCGCTTCCACAAAATCGGATTGTCGAATATAGTTATCTGGGACGAAGCTCATTTTGGGAAATTCGGGTCACATTATTTAAAACGCGAATTCTACTTCGATGTCCATCCTCCATTGGGGAAAATGCTGGTTGGCTTCGCAGGACTACTGTCTGGATATGACGGGAGCTTTGACTTCAAAAGCGGAGTAGAGTATCCTGACAACGTTCCTTATGTGGCCATGAGAGTCATGATGGCGACCTTTGGAGTTGCCATGGTACCTTTGGCTTGGTATACTGCAGTAGAACTTGGTATGAGTTGGATGGCGTGTCATCTCGTAGCATTAATGGTTCTCTTCGGTGAGCAAGCCCATTGTACAACAACGTATCATTATGACTTCAATATTGGCAGACGTTGGTTGGCTCTGTATTTCGCGGTTTATTCTGCTGGATTCCATGTTGCTGTTCTTTACCTTCACAACTGTATTCTTCTTGACCAAGTTTCATAACCAACAATACTAGTAAGTGCGTTCCTTTGCTATTACTGCTATTGTTCAAGTGTTGTCTTTCTAGCCCATTTTCGTTTGACTGGTGGATGTGGCTTGCATTTACAGGCCTATCGATCGGCTGTGTTACAAGGTATACGCCAACTTGTTTTTGATATTTCATTGACTTAACATATCTTTAGCGTGAAATTGATTGGACTTTTTGTCACGGCCGTGGTCGGGGTGTACACCATCGAAGACCTCTGGCACAAATATGGCGATCTCAAACTATCTTTGGTGGGTAATTAATTCACATAGTGGTGCATTTGTTCACATCTCGTCCAGCGAGACCAACTATGGCATTGGGGCGCCCGTGTTTTTTGTCTAATTATCGTCCCGATTCTCGTCTATATGGCTTGTTTCAAAATGCACTTCATGGTTTTGAGTCACTCCGGCCCTGGAGACGCTCAAATGAGTTCCTTGTTTCAGGCTAACTTGGTTGGAAATGATTTCGCGAGAAACCCGCTAGGTAGCTGACATGCGGTGATCTTTGCCACCTTTGTTAACTGTTTTCACAGAAATTGCATTTGGATCAAAAGTAACCTTGAAGAACGTCGGTTACGGTGGTGGTTTGCTTCATTCCCATGTGCAAACGTATCCAGTCGGGTCTTCGCAACAGCAAATCACTTGCTATCACTACAAGGATGAGAATAACGATTGGGTGATCCTTCCTCGCTGGGATGAGCCCGCTTATGACCCAAATGCTCCGATCCGATTTCTTCAAAACGACGACATCGTTCGTCTTTCGCACGCGTCCACTACCCGCAACTTGCATTCCCACCCCCTGGCGGCTCCTATCTCAAAGCTGAACTACGAAGTCTCCGGATACGGGAACACCACCGTTGGAGATATGCAGGACCACTGGCGGGTCGAGGTTGTTGATGACCTCAAACGAGGTGGTAAATCACACGTGACCAAAATTCACTCGTTGACAACGCGATTGAGATTCCGTCACGAACACCTTGGATGCTACCTTCGAGCAGCAAATGCGGTGCTTCCACAGTGGGGTTTCAAGCAAATCGAGGTCAGTTGTGATAAAGAAAACAACCCCAATGACGTGCATACCTACTGGAACGTTGAAAGTCACTGGAATGACCGATGTTCGTTGATCTTTATTATGCAAAAAATCGCACTCAACCCCTCTTGCAGTACCAGAGGGCAACACTAAATTTTACCGTTCGCCTTTCCTTCGTGACTTTTGGCATTTAAATGTGGCAATGATGACTTCAAATAATGCTCTCGTTCCTGATCCTGACAAGTTTGATGTCCTTGCGTCCAGTCCTTTGGATTGGCCTTGGCTTCATCTTGGTTTACGCATGTGTGGATGGGGGGACGATCAAATCAAGTACTACCTAATGGGTAATCCCGTGATATGGTGGGGAGGAACAGTCAGCTTAATTATCTCTGTGCTGCTACTTGGCATCTATCTCCTTCGCCAGCAGCGGAAGTATATTGATATGGAGCCAAGTGCGTTCTTTGGCCTCCCTTCGTACAAACTTATATATTTCCTTCGCAGGAGAATGGGACCACTTCCTCTACGTTGGAAAAATAGCATTCTTTGGCTGGTTCTTCCACTACGGTACGTGGCTGCCTTACCTACTAAGTGTGACCTCCCTCTGACGTCAACACAGTGCCTTTCCTAATCATGGGTCGTGTAACATACATTCATCATTACGTTGGTCGCTTTCCTTGCTTTCTTACCTTCACATATTGACTTGGACCTTAAGCTGCCAACATTGTATTTCGCTGTTCTAATGTTGGCTCACCTCATGGATCACTGTTTTTTCACATCTCGCCGATTCACAGACAAAACAAAGTCTATCATATTTGGCGTTTCTGCTTTCACAATTGTCGCGGTCTTTTGGTGGTTCAGGGCGGTTGCATGGGGCATTGAAGGACCTGTGCATGATTACAAAGGTAGAGGGTGGCGAAAGGTTTGTCTTTTGTCAACTTGATATATCATTGGCCTCTTGCTCATCGTCTTTCAGAGCTGGAATCTATACGAGCTGTGATACTCTACCGCTAAAATAGGTTTTGCCTATCATATTCAGTCCTGTTATATTAGTTAAATTATGAAATTGCTGACAGGAACCCAAAATCATAGTGTATATATTGCTCTGAAATACTAGTTTCTCGATCCCGACCATGTTGATCCAACACGGCGATAAAATAGAAGATAAGGACACCTATGATCTGCATCCACGTCATGGAACACGTCCTTTGGTAGCACATCAGAGACCAATTCGTCGTCTATTCTCATCCACGCCTCCCGAGGTTTCCCGTACAGGTCGCGGTGCGGATGGAGAACATCAAGGGTGTAATGTCCCCCAGAAGCAGATAAGCCATGATGGTATAGGACTAGAAGAAAGGTTAAGAAATGGAATGGATGAAAAGTGAATCAGCCCCACCTCCAAACAACTTGTATTTGACACGTTGTGACCGACGTCCTGGAGAAATAAGTTCTGCACCAAAGTAAGAACATCGATGCAAAAAATAACGAAACCGAATAGAATACCGGGATCGATGTCCAAATCCGGGGTAAATGATATCGGTTTTCCGATCTTGACTACGTCACCAACTTGGGTATCGTAAAGGAATCTTTTCAGATGCAGAACCAGGACGGGTGGTAGCGTCTCGATCAACACTTGTTGGCTAGCTTCGACGGTAACTCCAGGTCGTGTTTGCGAAGTGACTTGTACAGACTGGGGGTGCGATATGAACTGCAATGCATCACTTATTGTGCGAACTTGCTCCCGCTAGTGGAAACACTTGGATTAACGTGCTGGAGCAGAGAATGATCTACCGACCTGAATGTCCAATTGTAGTGAACGCCATGTTTCCACCACAGCAGAATCCTTCTGAGAAGGTACCCGCAATGTGGAGCGAAAGCTACCACCAAAAATCCGAGTAATAGGAGATTCCGTGATTTTTTGCTGGAAGAAAGAAAAATCTAAGTTTCGTTCCATGGTACCGAATAAATACATGAAGAGCTTACTGTCCGAGTGATAACGGTTCGATTTCTCCTGCCAACTTCAAGCCAACCATCACTACGAGGGCCTTCTTCCTCGCCTTCTTCTATTGAAGAAACTGGCTTCGCGGGCCTAGCAGGAGTGATGGAGTCGAGTATGTAAAGCAGTTCGTCTTCCAACGTGTCAAGGTAGAAACCAAGGAATTCCTCCGCGTCCTCCTGGTGTCCACCCTGAGGTAGGCTGTTAGTAAGCTGGGTGAAATGTAAAAGAGTGGAGTAGCGCTGACCCGCATATTATCAAATCGTTTCTTCTCCTTCATTGCGTCATATATACAAACAGGCGAAAAAGAGTCAAGGGGATCATCTTCTTCTTTGTCCTCTTTCCCGCTTTTGCCTCTGTCGGAAGGCGGGATGAACTCGGCCAAGAATTGGATAGTGGCATCAATTAAGAGAATCTTCCTTTCTGATTTTTTCGATGGGGACCCACCCCCGGGGCTAGGAAGATATCTTGCTAACTCCGTAAATAACCGATAGAAAGGTTGACAGTAAGTTAAGACCTGTAAAACAGCATTGGCGAAACACATGTTTCCGCTATTCACTAATCCGCGAGGGCGGATTCCTGTCGCAGCGCCGGGTCCAACAGGCCCTGAGGTAAGAAGAGCTAAGAGGTCTTGCTTTTTATTCGTCAGTAAAGGACCGCTTGAAGAGGTTTCCAGACCTCCTGGGATTGAAAATCCCACCACAGAAGACACGGGAAGTGCATTCAGAGCTTTAGTTGCTGGTGCAGATAACCCGTCAGGTTGTAGAAGTGATGCCCATGACTTTTTCAATGGTGGGACCACTGCAGGAGTAGGTGGTAAACTCTCCTCTTTAGTGGTCGGCTGGTCTTGCTGGGTGATGATAGATGGCTCTACTTTAGAAGGTGATGGTAAGTTTGACGTTCCAAGACCTGGAGAAGCAATGACGGAGATCGACGTGTTCGAGGAGGCCGGTGAACCTGCCAACGGAGTGTCTGGAGCTGTGGAAGTGGTGGTTTCTGTTCCGGATGAGGATGGGATTGCCACGTTGTGCGGGGATGCCACTGAAGAATCTTTCTCTGAATCTGAACTGGAAGCCTTTTCTAGTGTGGCATTCGGCAAGGCTTCCGATATAGACCGGATTGGAGTGAGCGGAGGCGTGGGAAGAGAAATTGCTTGATGGACTACATTTTCAGGCGGACGTGCACGGGGAGATATGATAATGGCAGGCGCTATAGAAGGGTCGTGCGGTCTCCTGGACCAGATGACGTAAACAGTTTCCACGGAAGGTGAGGCAGAAACTTCAGTTTCAGGTACTGAGACTTTCGGACGAGCGTGCTGGTAAACATATGGTGGTGAAGGAGCCCGTCCGGATAAGGACCCCGACGGGGATGAGTTATCGACGGCGAGTTCAGGAGGGGGTTCTGATGGAGGTTCCAAATGCTCTGAGGGGGGTGGTGGATGCAGATTTGGGGTGGGATGTGAGGGTGGTAGAGGAGTCAACATTGAAAGTTGTTTTGGCAATGGAGAAAGAGGTTCTGATGGCCAAACCATTGGATAAGTAACATTCTGGGATGCTGCATAATGCGTATAAGGGACATGTGTAGGATGAGGTTTATGGAGATGAAGAAATTGCGGAGGGATTGGAGGGGGCGAAGGTGTTGCGGTGTTTGGTCCATGAGAGAATTGTTGGGGCGACAATGGATGATAGTTCTGGAAGTCAGACGGACCAGCACGATTGGGTGGATATCCTCGCCCGGGTCCACTTGACGGCCCAGGTCCGTTCATCCTCGGTGGGGTATGAATTGGAGCGTGGCCATTGAAGTGAGGAGGTGGTGGCTGGTGGTAATGTGGATGATAACCGGATGGACTTTGATACGGATAGTTGGGATAGTACACCGGTGCATTATATGATGATTGGGGGCTTGACATAGCTGCGAGACAAACATTGGTTAAGTTTTCAAGGAGTTTTCAAAGCAAGGAAAACCCACCGATGCTCCCAATAAGACTGCAAGGCCCACTACCTGCTGCAAGGACAGGCGTCTCTTACAATCAGGTGCAGATCTAATAAGGGAGCCTTGAGATAATTGGAGGGATGAGTCGCAGAGGTAGCCTGGCCGATCGAGTGAATGTTACAACAAGAAGTACAAAACAGCAAAATTCTTAAATGGCGGATTGCGCTCTGCAGTGAACAGAGATGAAGTAGAATGCAGAGAGTTATGGAGATATAGAGCTCATGAAGGTAGCAGACGACAATTTGAAAAGCTTGAGACACTCAAACTTTGCTTGTGAACTCGCGGCACAGCGCTAACATTATGCCATGAGCACAAGATTCACTATAGATGAGGAGCATCCTCTAGCATTAGAACTCAAGAGTTTGCGTGCTACTGTTCTCCGCTACCAGGTATTATCGTCCTCATGGTTTATCTCCTTCTGATCCCAATTCCGTTCACCCCAGCATGAAGCATCCTCCGCCGCTATAAAACTACAAAGGCACTCTCTCGATACCACATACACGTTAGAACGCGCACAGGCTTTAGAGCGCGAAAACAGCAACCTTGTGGAGGAGGTGACAGTTCTACGATCTCATCCGGACGTCACTCCCCAACCACCCGCCTTACAAATTTCAGAATTTACGAACGCTCTCCGTCATGTATCCGACAAGCTGACTGCCACTGAAGAGATGTTGTTGGAGCGTTCCATTCAGTTGGCAAATGCTTCCAGTGAGTTGACAAGAGTAAAGGCTCAGCTCGAGGCCTCGCATGGATTGGCATTGCGCGCCCGTTCCCGCGAAGAAGAGTGTCTATCTAGACAAAGGCACTTGAAGGAATCCCTGCGGGTATCAAGAGAAGATATCAAAATGGCTGACCTTGTCATTCAGGTCCGTGACAGCCCTTTGACGGAGTATGATGGAGCCCATTTATAATTTACTAGGAATATGCAGATTTAGTTCGTAGCTTGACAAACAAATCGCCAGTTACTCCACCACATGATCCGAGCTTTGCCACAGGCAAAGAATCCAGCAAGTCAAGCATTGCACTGATCGACAGTCTCTCAGAAGGCAAATTCGGACATCACAAGTTGCTGGAAGAATTCAACACAGCAACAGACAAACTGGAAGCCGAGATCTTCAGATTGAATTCAGAAATGACCACTCTCCAAACAAAGTATCAGGCTGAACGGGATGCTGCTGACTATGACCGAGTTCAGTTAGCGGAACTACAAGTGGCATTGGACAAACTTCGGGCAGACGACCATACTGCAGCCAAGATGGTATCTAGATATATGTCAGTATACTACGTATCTCATTCTGCTCGCTTATTCATACGAGGATTAGGAAGTTTTCGCAGAACTCTAACAATTCTTTATCCACCGCTCTCGAAAATCTCAAGACTCGCCATGGTGCCACAACTGCCACACTAACGGCGCAGATAGAGTACCTTCAAAGTAGCTTGATTAACGAGAAGCGTGACTCCGAGAAACTGCGCCTTGCTCTTGACGAATTATCGGAAGACATATCGCGCGAAATGTACGGCAGGCGAAGAGAAATCTCCTTACGAATGGCCTTACTGGGAAGAGAGGAATATTTGGCAGAAAGCCTTCGTAGATGGCATAGGAAAGCAAGCGAAAGCTATCAGCGTGCAGCTGCTTCGGAAGATGTTCAGCATGCGCTCGACACTTTCCGATCAGTGGTGGAAGGCTCGAACGTGCTGCTGGATGCTCTGAATGGTCGGTCAACTTTGGAAGATATCTCTCCAGCAAGTCTTGCTCGCATATTGGTTGCGCAGGATACAGTCAATACCTTGGTGCAGGAGCTCCAGACCGAAACAGATAAGCGCCTCGTTTTAGAAAGACGATTTGCCCATACTCAGGAACCACCGCCTCTCCTCCCAATGCGAGCTCAGGTCGAGCATGTGATGATCGATACATCCATCCAAACCAGTCCGGTCCGGTCACCTTCATCTCCTGTCGATGAACGCGAAGCTTGTGAAGCCTTGAGTACGGACATTGCCCATACTGATGGTCACATAACGTTCGCATCAGCAACAAATCTTCTGCCAGAGTCCCAATCCCCCACCTCCCCCACAGAGTACCCGGAACATGGAAGTTCTCTCCGCTCGGCGGTAGTTACTGCTCCTGTTCCTGTGACCTCCAATGACAAGGTTAATTCCCCCATAATATTGCATGATTCTCCATCTTTTAGGGGTCCAAACGAATCACCCTTGGATGCCACTGTCGTGCCCGATGATACCTCGTCTGTATTGGACACAACTTATCAAGAAAACTTGCAGAGAAGTCTTCTCGAGGAGTTGGCGAAAGTGAAGACTAGATATGACACTCTTCAGCGTGCATTCCGCAATTGTCATTCAGCCCTCAAAGACTTGAGGATGTCCCTGAATTCTGCTCCACAAAATGATACAGTTAACCTCGTTCGCATTGCCGTCGAAAGACTCAACGATTTCAACGAGGATGCCCGAGTTGAACTGGAAATACGTGTAGCCGATGAAGAACGCACAATCATAGCCTTTGAGACCTTGTTGCACGTCAGGGGGGCAATGGGAAGCATAGAAGAGGCTGAAGCAGTTGAGCTTGATATTAGAGCCTTTGTAGATGGGACGGATAAATCTGTTGCTCGCACGATACAACAATTTTCTCGGAAAGTGGATGATCTCACACATGACATTGCGTCAATCAAATCATATATTCACGAACCCTCATTTCTGGATCATAGCTCGTCCCAATCGCGAAGTCCTACACCGTGGTCTTCCCTCGCCGGGATTTTGGGTACTACATCTCATCCCGTTAGTCCTGCACCAACATTTGGTTCCGTAATGACATCTCCTCGACTCCGACATGCATCATCATTCACTAAGAATTCTTTGGGGGACGTACAAGATCCATTGATGGCGTTAAACCTTCGAATACCCGTACCGTCTCCCACTCGCACTTCTCCTTCGACGTTTAAATATCTATATCCGCGACCACGTACCACCTCGATGATGAACACGTTTGGATTTGGGTCGAATATTAGTCTACTGAACTCGCCCAACGCCACTCCGCCGTCGAATAAACAGGCATCTTTGGCTCATTCATTCGCTGATGATGGTTCGATAGGGGAGGATTATATCCAGGAAGATGTAGAATAAAGAATGGACAATTGACTGCAGCTGCACATAGCTACTATACCAATATCCTCCAGCGGAGACAAAGTGATTGAATAGATGAGTTGTAATGAATTTCACGGTGATTCGGTGGAACTAGGACTCGCTCGGACAGAAATGCACATCTAGCCCGCTTAGTATACTGAACCGCAAGTCTAGACCTATCACTACTCTTGACTGAAATTTCCCTTGATATCTTCGATGTCTTCTTCAACCACTACTACTCAGACCAAAGCTCGTCATGGAAAAGGAAACAAAACTCCAGGAAACAGAAAGGCCAATCAGCCTGGCAATAATGTCGTGTCTAACAAGAATCGAAATCTATCTATCTCTGAAAAAGCACCTTCCGATGCTGGGATTTCGACCATAACACAAGACGACAACGCAGAAGTCT
>QGOD01000070.1:100946-128332 GCA_003313065.1 Sarcodon sp. MG97 | reverse complement strand
AGGAACGGGAGACTACAGAGTGTTTCCTTGGACCTGGATGCTGAATAAGGAAAGCCGATCCCAGCAGTTCCCTAAAATAACATATTCTTGCGAATAAAGTTCTGATGCTGTCGTACTGTTCAATGGCGATATCTTCTAATTTCCACGGACAAAATCGCTTTGTGGACTCTGTCTCCATAGTAAATATTTACGAGTATAGCTCATATTTCCGTGGCCGTTGTCCGCTCCCGGAACTTCCGATATTACACTCTCTTTCACGTGGTCTTCACTTTTAGGATCCGTGTGTCATTAGTACAAAATCCACCCCCACATTCGCATCGACTCCTTGTACAGTACCCATCATCTCCCTCACATTCCTGTACTTTGTCAACCTCTGTTTACTCTCATCTCTGTCATGCCTTGCGTATCATTGTTTCCCCCGGAACTCCTTTTGGCCATCTGTGGTCATGTATTCTCTGCAGGCCTTCCAACTCACATTCCTTCTCTGGACCCTCTTATTTTGGCCGATTCCCGCCCACCAATGAGCCTGCCTTCCTCCTTCCCTGCGCCGTTCTGGTCGGAACCTACGGTCCGCAAAACTTTATCTAGCCTCTGTCTCGTAAACCGTGCATGGTACGGGGCAGCTAAGCCGTGGTTATGGCGTCGACTCGAAGTCCGTTTGCCTCACGGGTGGCTCTCTCTAGTTGATCAAATCGCCGGCGAAATTGACGCGGAGGACAGTGCTGCGCAAACTGTCATGGATGTCGAGAGAACGATCCAAGTAGCCGAAAACGCTGCAATAGCTGCGGGGGCCGTTATTGGTCTTCAAATAGATAAGGGCGAAGCAGATAAACTGCATGAAGACGTCTTGGCTACTCTTACCGGACCAGATGGTTCTATACCACCAGAGGTACGCACCCTGACTTGGAACGTTAATTATCGTAAATGTTACTTATGCTCGCTAAACCAGCTACTTTCACCACCTGCATCTCGTGATCCCAGTCCCAGAAGACTCAGGGAAAAAAGCAAGAGTCCCACAAGGTGGCGACTCATGCGTTCAATAAGTAACGCTGTTCAAAATGTTATGTCTCTCAATGAACCGGGGATTTATGGCAAGTATTCTTATACATCTTTAATGGCTTCGAAATCTAAGAATTTCACTTTAGTACCTCCGGTCTACGATTCTCGTCCCGGCCGTTTTATTAAACAGATCGATTTTAATCACTTTCGTACCATCGGCATGCGCCGGTCCGTGGAAGAGGGTATGAATATCCGGTTTGTAACCGGCGAGCGATTGGAATCCATACTCAAGGTTCGTCCGGATATTTCGCCGATAATTTACCTTACATTAACTATGTGCACAGGAAACACCAAATCTCAGGACCTTTGGAGCAACTGAGTACATGGATGGAGCATTAACGCTTTCAGTCCTGAAAGAACTTTTTTTACGTGGTACTCCTTCTCAGGGCAGAGGCAGATCATTCCGTGCGCGGTTTACGGACACTTACGGCGACGATGATATTGAAGATCGTGAACGACGTCGAGACTGCATGGAGCTTGAGGCTGTTGATCTCACCGGTTGTGTCAGCGCCGTATTTGTCGTGGCGCTAACAGAGTTCGTTGACACATATCTTACGCCATCAAGCGACTCAGATTCCAGTAGTGAAGAGGACGAAGGCCGAGGGCGTCATGCCCGTTTCTTGGAACAGCCAATAATGTTCCCAGGACTACAGCGGTTGTGCATGCGCAGTGTCAAATCTATTCCGTCAAACGTTCTTAATCAATTTGTCCTTTCATTCCCTTCACTCACGCATCTTGACCTTTCTGGTACCCGTGCCACTCCCGACTTGCTTGGATCGTTGTCGTCAATGCGCGGAATGCGTCTCATTTCTTTGTCTTTGGCAAGATGCACTCGATTAACTAGCGAGAGCATTTGCGATTTTTTGATCGGCTCGCCCGTGGCTAAGGGTATTACAGAACTTAATCTTTACGGGGATATGACATTTTCGTCACCTTTGACCGTCTCTGGCCTGAAGGAACTCGTTCAAAAGGCGCCATGCTTCACACGCGGTAAACTGGTTTACCTCGATATATCGAGCGCGCCCGTGACCAAGGAAGTGTTGTACATGATACAGCCTCAGCTTCACCTGCGGTCCCTGGGACTTTCATATATTCCCGGGCTTCAACTAGATGCAATCGCCGAGTTCTTGAAAATTAAAGCATACAATGTTGAGGTGGTAACCCTCATTGGTACGTCTCCCGACCTTGGCTACGCTCTTGGTGCGGATGGCGCAGTTCAGCGAGTTTCGCCACGCCAAGCGTCGGTCGCTCTCCATGGAAAGTTTGTGCGGCCATTGTGCAGTCCTCCATTTTCATTCAGTTTGACCTCGTCGACGGGGCTAACCGGCGATGCCCCTACGCGATTGAGGGTCATAGAAGTTTCCACGTCTTTGTTAGCTGGTTTGGGCGCAGGCGCAGGTTCGTGGCGAATTGTGAGAAGCAAAGGAGGCAGGGGGTGGTACGTGGATACAGCGAGTGGATGGGTCAAGGGAGAAAATGGAACAAGTGTCTTGAAACGGGATCTGCCATGTCATCATCCTTGGAGGGAAGAACTACAACGATTGGCTGATGCAAGCGGTAATGTCAGCACAGGCATAGGATGGCATGCACGAAAAATGGAGGTCCGTGACGTTTTGATTCGCTTATCTAGATCTTTTTGTTCAAACATTTTTTCTCAAGGTTCTACATGGCCATGGCATGATGGGTCACGAGGATGGATTATACGGCGCAGTTTCATTTGCTTACCAAGGCTGAGCACACGAATACCTGGAGAGTGTTTTCAACGTCGGTTGTTTATGAATGTTAAACTGGGTGAAAAAGGGATCTCTTATGCTGCTTCGTTTCTGTGCTACGGTGCTATCGTATTGTTGAACTAATTGGATCTGAAAATGTTTTTATCGCGGTTGTGTACTAATACCATTGTCGAATACCTTATTACGTACTGACATGTGCAAATAAACTCATGTTATATATTTGTTTAGTTTGAGAGTCTTGAGACACCGTGGTGATCGCAAAAAGTATTTTGCTGTGGCCGGTCACCGACCGCAGCCAAGGCTGTGTTGAGCGGTGACAATGAAGGAAGGACAACTGTATAACCAATGTCTGTATTCCCAGGGAGCAGTAGGTTTGGGATATATAGCGAGTGTAGGAAATATCGAAGTCGAAGTTAGATGGATCGTCGGACGCTAAAGATGGTTGTGGTCAGGTCAGGGCGGGATTTGCCGAGAAGCACTGGTTTAATAATTGAGATTACGAGACCCAAAATGGTGACGGCATGCACCAAGTCTGCCAAGCCATCTGCAAAGGGCTGTGTCTCCGTGCCAAGCCGAGCACCCAATCCAGCTTGAGAATATAACAGGTTTCCGCAACAACGATTTCTTTCTTTTCCCTCTTTGATCTTCACCGCCATCTTGCTGCGCCTCTGCCTCGTACAGAATGTGTCAGTATTATTGCGCTCAGTGTCTTCGGCTTCTCATTACCCTTGTATTCAAACACAGCAAACACCTCAGAGCCTTTATTTGGGGAGAGTAGAAAAGACGCCCCTACTGCAATTATCCTACCAGATTCCCCCAAGTCCCCTGGTCTTGTCCGTCGTATGACACGCCGAACATCAGCAGCAACAGATACTTCAGTCCCCCAAACATCAACCCTCCAACGACTTGGAACAACCTTGTCCTCTATGCTTGAACCGGAACGCAAAGTCGGTCGTCCTCCTGGTGTCTGGAAAGAGCTCAAGGCGATTATACTTGGCTCCTGTGCGTTTGGCCATCTCTACATCTCTCCTATCTTTGACACGCCCGTTCCAACAGGGTTCAACATCTTACTTGTCTGTATACCGGTTTCGGTACGTTATTGCTTGGCATCTGCACGTTTTTCACACAATACAATACCGACACATCTATACTTTCAGTGGGCTCTTCATTTTGCTCGTCCGGATAGTTATACCCTGGTTTTCGTCTGTGCGTCCTATTTCCATCAACGCCACTCAGTTTGCTTACTCTATCTACAGTTTCGTTTCTTGCAATTATCCCTCTTGCCAAGGTTTCTTCGATTCAAACTCCGATGGCATACAACACTTTAATCTATCTATCCCTTGTTTCACTAGTTGTTAGCTTTTGCTACGGACGAACTGTCCCTGCGTGTAGGCCAGACTTTGGCAGGCTTATTAAATGCGACACTGGTGCGTTTTGCCTCCATTTTGTAAATGAACACGCGATCTTAATTCTAGCTTATTCTGCTCCATCAGGGAAACGCGTAAGTTCGCTTGATGGCCCTTGCTGTTTTTGGTCAGGGCGCTCAACTGTTTGTTTGTTTGCCTGTTACCTTCGGATTGCCACCCCTTAGCGTCGAACTGATTGTTGCTGTATGTTGCATGTTTTTCATCATCTCTCTGAAACAGACTAATATTTGCTCTAGATCATTGCACTGGTCAAATGTGAACTCCGCATCGTCCAGTCGTCTCGTAAGTCACTGAGTATTTTTGATGATCTTCGCCTGACCGGAGTTATCAGTCATTGGCTCGATTCTGAGTAACCTGCGTGAGTGAATAGCTCGACTACTTTTATTCGTGATGTTTACTCTAATATTGATTGTAGTTTTGGTATGAGCCCATCATATTTTCTTTTTCATGCACTCATTATTGCATCACAATCATAACAGGTCCTCGGTATGTGTTTCTTTGCTGGAGGAACTAGGTTTAGTGAACAAGGTTTTGGCATGAGTACGCACCCTATTCTTCATTTCTAGTTCGACGCTCACAACTCATTTTTCATTTCTCGTCTTCTGTGATTGTTTGTAAAATTATTACATTAGGTGCAACACAACTCAATTCGTCGCTGTTAACGCTGAGCGTTATTGGCATCTTAATACCTGCCGCGTAGGTCCTTTTATTCTCCTGTTTATTGTAGCATTCAACGTACGATCCTCAAGGTTTAATGTGGTTGCGGTTACCCTGAACCTTTTTTCGGACTCAACAACGGAACAGGCTGATATTCTGAAAGTCAGTCGTGGTGTGAGTTTTTCTCCTTTTCCCCATGGGTGCCCTGATTCGAGTCTTTTCATCTTCCAAGGCTGCTATTGTCCTGCTGTTCAGTGCGTTACTCTACCGTTAACACAATCAGCTCATTGATTTTTTCTCTGTAGTATATCTATCATACCTTGTGTTTCAACTCTTTTCACACAAGAACTTGTACGACGATACCGACGTCAACGCCAAGCCACGGACTGTCCACTACCCAAAGAAAGAAGTTGCCAACGCAGATAAATCTTCACAATCTGAGCCCTCACATAGCAGCTCAACTGATGTCGAGGCTGGCCCCGCTGATCCGACAAATCCAGAAGAAGAAGCAGAGGAGGAGCCACAACTTAGTGTTGTTGTAACAGTGATCCTTCTCGCCTCTGTCACCATCCTGGTTGCTGTTACTGCCGAGTGGTTGGTAGATAGTATCAATGGCCTTGCATCTTCCGGAACGATTAGCAAGGAATTCATCGGCTTGATCCTGTTGCCTATCGTTGGAAATGCAGCCGAGCACGTAACGGCAGTTGCAGTCTCTGTCAAGGATAAGCTCACCTTATCGCTTGGCGTGGCCGTTGGGAGCAGCATTGTAAGTGTCTCATAGGCTTAACTTCTGCATGAATCGAGACTAACCGTTTCGTGCTTCTGTTCCCATAAAGCAAATCGGGCTATTCGTTGTTCCGTGAGTTCCCATTTTGGTTCCATAGCTAATAGTTATCCATAACTGTCTTCCTTTCATGTCCACTAGCTTCATTGTTGTTCTAGGTTGGATCATGCAAAAGCCCATGTCACTATTATTCGATCCTTTTGAATCCATAGTGTTATTCCTGTCAGGTGAGTCCACCATGTCGCCTTCTTCCGAACGATTGATCTTAAGCGTGATTTTTTCTAGTGATCACTGTCAACTACGTTGTCCAGGATGGCAAGGTACTTTGCAACACCGCACCTTTTAGTAGATTATCACTAATTAAAATGTCAAACAGTCGAACTGGCTTGAAGGCATGATCTTAATGTGTCTATGTAAGTACTCTCTGCTTTGCACTTTTTTTATCATTTTGCTCATACCTATTGTTCCGTTCTGCAGATGTCATAATTGCCGTCGTATTCTGGTTTTATCCCGGCACACAACTTCCAGCTCATTTAACTTGTTAAATTATTAGTTTACCATGGACTGCACGCAATCAAGCATCCTTCGTTAGAAAATCTATACGCTTGGGCGCTTACAGATATATATACCCGTCGATCAACATCAGTTATGTATTGATAGAGACAGTCTTTGATGGAAAGATGATTGCTACTTTACAGGTCTTAATTATATCCCTAGGGTTAAAAAGGCATATATAGCGATGAATAATGTATAAAAACTCATCACAACCTGGCTTTTTGCGAAGGATATGACAACGTTGCAGCGCAGGCCGCAAGAACCGTTGTGTTTCGTTCCTTGGTTTTTGTCGCTAAAAACACGGGGATCAAAATTGAGTGATACAAAACACGCCGCAATTTGCGCCGTTGCATAGAGAGAAAGAAACTTACTGAAGATAACTTTATCGCCTTCTTTCCACATCTCCGTAATCAAAGTCTCTCCCGGGAAAACAACGCCAGTAAATCGAACTTTGATATCTTTAAATTCGCCGAAACTCTTCAACACATGCTTGCCGGAAATTCCCATCGAGCACAGTCCGTGGAGAATGGGCCTGTCGAAAACAAATAGTTGATTATCGGGAGGACTTCTGAAATTTTTTTTCAGCGCTAGTACTTACTTGTCGAACCCTCCAATGGCGGCAAACTCTGGCAGAATCTGTAATCCATATTTCAGGTGTACCGAACAACCCATGCCAAGACGTTCACTTACGTGTAATGGGTTCAAGTCTCCACTCAGCCTAAGAGGCTACGTCAGGTTACTGCAGGACCACATAAAGCAAAGACTCACCTATAAAGTGCAGCCTGGGAAGGAATTGTCTTTTCTTCGAGAACCACGTCTGGTTTACGTTTTGGAGGAGTGTTGGCGGCAGTAGCAGGCCCACGGTCTGCAACACGTATCACAGTTTACGACAAACAGAAAACAGATGCTACAAGCCCCTACCTTTCCCTGCGCGTTTCCCACCAAAGCCACCAGCCCCGCGGATGAAGACTGTCGCTTGATTTTCAAAGATCACGTTACCTGTAGCCTTATCCTTGGTCTGTACGACAGTTGTGACTGCCGCGGCTTTGCCTTTGTCCAACACTTCCATGATTCTAAGTTGCGAATTAGACAGCGGTCAGCTCACGAACTTCAGGAGCCCACCTCGCTTCATTTACAAGGTCTGCGGAAGTAGGGATGGGCGCTTTAATGGCAAGATACTGCTCTCCATGAAGTAATTTCGCCTTTACAATTATAGGTCAGTTATTAGACAGAAAAACCTGATCGATTTACGTACTGGGTTATAATTCGGCAAGAAATCCAACGAAATACCAGAACTGGCCATAAACTGTGGAATAACACCGAAAGTAGGGAGCGCAGAAAACTGATCGTGACCTTCGAATGTCCACTGCAGCTCTTGGTGGGTCGCTCCAATGCCAAGGTTATACAAGATAACGTCACGTTCTTTGTAGCTGAAATCGAGGATTTCAAGTGCTCTTTTCTTTGCCTGACTGACAATCTCTGCATCTTCAGGATCTTCATAAGTACTAGATGCCGATGAACCCTTGTTTTCGAAATTCTCAACAATCTTCACAGTGGCGGTTAAGCAATGATGAGAATTGATTACGGTTAACGAACCTGCTGAAGGGACTCTTGAGTCGATGCAGGATGAGTGGCACGGCCGTCATCTGTAGGGTTTAAGTGATCAGTGCATTAACATAATGATAAGCTTACTGAAGTTGGTGATGATTTCCCACTTCGAAACTACGTCTTCTGGTGTCAATACCTTGTCAACGGGGAAACCGTGGCCACCTGCGCGCTGCCAACGCGTCTGAGCAGCCCACCCGCCCGAAATTTCGAACAATGCCCCATGCGTTTCAGTGTTTACTGCAGGTTATCCACTGAGTACAATTTCACACACAAAATCAAAAAAGGATACCTTCGCTTGTCAGATATCCAACCACTGGCGCAATAAAGTCAGGCTGTCAGAACTAGCTTAGTCCGCAGTGAGAGATAAAGTATGCCCGTAAAGCTCAACCTTGAAGGCATCAACCATTTCTTGTGGCCTGCATACTGATTCAGAACACTTTTAGCCTGACACGGATAGCAACGCACCAGACCGTCGACGTCATAGCAGTGCCAGCCGAAGGAGCGATACAGTTAGCAATGATGTTATATTTTCGTCCTTCGATTGCAAGAGCACGGGTCAATCCAATAATAGCAGACTTCGCCGTAGAATACTGTGATATCAAGAGTCAGAAGATGTCAATGAGGTAAGGGTCGCCCCACATTTGCTTGGCCAAAATTTCCATCTCCGTTCAAGTAAAGGTTAACAACGAGAGTGGCTGTTTGCTTAGAAGGAGCTTACAAATTCCGACTTGGGAACATGTTGTTACAATGCGACCGTACTTTTGCTTCTGGAAGATGGGCCATACAGCCTTTGCACACTAGAAGGAAAAGTGTTGGACAGAAGCTTCAAAAATATCCATAGGACGTACCTTATAAGTACCACTAGGAGCTAAACTTTAGTAGTGAATATTGTAATCCATGGCGAAATCCTTACCGAAGATGGACAGCTATAACCACGTCCCACTCTTGCTCTGTCATCGCAGTGAACGACTTGTCTCTCAGAATACCAGCATTTGCAATGAGAATATGGATGCCTCCGAACGCATCCAAAGCAGCCTTCACGATAGCCTCGCCATCCTCAGCGGAGCACACTGCATGCGTGGCTTTTCCGCCGGCTAATCCGTTTCCGGAGAGTAAGACTCTATCCCAATTCATCCAACAGAATCACACCTTTAGTTATTTCGTCAACAACATTTTTCGCTCCTTTTTCGCTCACGTCGTTGACAACTACATTAGCACCAAGACGAGCATACATGAGGGCATATGCACGACCCAACCCTGCACCAGACCCCGTGACGATCACAGTCTTGCCATCAAAACGGATTTCAGGTGAGGCCTGAACATTCGGAGCCGCGTTCTTCGCGGCTTCGAGTTTCACCTTCGATTAAAAGTCAGTCGCAATAAACTTAGGTTGTCATCCAATATACTTGCAAGTATATTAGCATCTGCGACATTCTCAGGACTGAATAAATGACCGTTGAGTATTTACCAATGGAACCTACAAGAAAGAATACATACTGATCTGCGCTTGCGAAATCGGTGATTTCATCCCATCTTTGTTTCACCTAGCAGAAGACATAGGCGTGAAAAATCAGAATAAGGTGCAGAAAAGTCCAAAACGTACTGCAGATGGAGTAAACGTATTGTCTGTTTTGAAAATGACGCCTTTGCTTCGCTCCCAGCGAATTTCTGAAATAAATCCGGCACCAAGTTCAAATATCTTTCCAGAGGCTTCCGGCCCATCAGGGTGTGTGACTGCAACAACGAAAGGAGCGACAAAGTCTGGCTGGACAAACTATTAACCCTGGTCAATAAGAACTATATGGAGGCGCTTACGTTGAGATTTGCGAGCATTTCTGGGGGCATAATTGTAGCCGTCATTGCGGACGCGGCTACCTAATTAACGGTATCAAATAACGTAGTGCAACCTCAAAATAAGGGAGCCTACAGGGGCAATAGTGACAGCCTTGATACCATATTTTGCTCCTTCTCTCGCGAGTGTTTTGGTAAACGACACCAATCCCATCTTCGCTGCACTGTAGTTGGCTTGCCCGAAATTGCCTATCTCGCAATACGGACAGAATAAGCACACAGAAAATAAAGGGATTTAGTGATAATTCGTGGCTGACCATATAAACCAGCAGCGCTGGCAGTGTTCACAACCCGCCCAAACTTTTGTTTGCGGAAGATTGGCCAAGCAGCCTTGGTACACGAAAAGGCACCTTTGAGATGGACGAGTTGAACCTGATCCCATTCTTGATCTGACATGTTCTTGAATCTACAAGACCGGGAAACGAGAAAGCATCCATAATCAAATAAGCGCCAGAACAACTGAATGGGGCGTACCCTCTGTCCCTCAAAATCCCTGCATTATTGATCAGAATAGACACTCCTCCGAAAGCGTCGATAGCACTCTGGATAACTGCAGCACCATCAGCTACAGATGAGGTGTTTATGACAGCTTTTCCACCGGCTGGTAATAGAGCGGATCAGTGGTTGTACAATCTACGCCAATTCAGACAAGACGTCAACTCACCTTTGGTGATTTCATCAACAACTTTCTGAGCAGCAGCGTGACTGACATCATTTACAACGACGTTTGCACCCCTCGAGGCATATAATAATGAATAACTTGAACCCGGAAAGGTGAGAAAAAGCTTGACGAAGATTGGGTAAATGCTTACGCCTTTCCTAGACCACCTCCAGCACCAGTAACAACGACGGTATGGCCTTTGAATGAAAGAGACATGGATGTGAGCACACGAATACGAGTGGGGGTGGGGCTTCAAGTATGTAGCGGAGACTGGCTGTATTTACCTCGGTCTCGTGCATGTGATATTGCTTTAGCCAACCGCTAGCTGATTTCTGGAATCGGTCCGAGTCCGGGCAACCGGCAACTTGGCAAGCCATAAACATTCACAAAACGTTTACAGTCAAACAAGCGTTGGATATAATACAATGCTATTGTTATGCGATCTAGCTAGCAATGCGAATGCTTGTGTTGGACATACGTCTGACAAAACGAATATCGAAAAAAATATCAAAAGGGCAAAGCGAGAGCAGCGCATGAAATACTTAAAAAGCCTGATCAAAAGAGGGTGAGTCATGATGAGAGGGATCTTAGTGAACATGGGGAGAGATTGCAGTAGACGGGACATGTCGATATAATCAAACAAATTCAAATGAATTGAGAAAACGAGTTTGTGAATGGTGTAATCAAGGGCAGATGTGATAATTGTCGTGTGGATGGGGTGTGCGTTAAGCATAGGAGGAATATTTCAACAAAACTAAATCTCAAGCATCATTTGCTCGCCAAATGCTCCATCGTCTGCGTGAGCCTGGGCCCAATCCAAAGCGAAGACAGCGGCTTTCAGGAATTTCTTGTTGGCGTATTTCTTGAAGACATATTGCCGATTGAAACCGTCCTCGTTCAATTTCTCGATGAGCATCTGATGGCCAGGAATCATCTGTTCTTCCGTGAAACCAGAGTAGAAGACAAAGGAATCGTTCTTTTAGAGAACCGGAAAGCTTTAGTCACGTGAACGACGCATGGTATGTTCAACTTACCCAGTCGCCACCCAACATCTTCCTTGCAGTATACATTCCAACAGCAGCAATGACGCTTGGCTTTGCCCTCAAGAATCTATGATCCAGCAATGTAACTTCGGTCAAAAACTTGCTCAATGTTCTTGTCTGAATATCGTAATTGTCAGCTTTGCTTATCTTTCGCATCCAGCTGTACGGCGAGCAGTACTGTGAAACCCTGAAGTCAAGGGTCTGGAGAATGATCCGCTCTCCTTTCAAAATCTCCTCCCGCGTATAACCATTTTCGGTCATATAAACAAATTCTTCCACTCCAGGAGCAAGAATTTCTTCGTATTTGGATGCGATGAAGATTGCAGTGATGCCAACAAGTTGAAGCTTCGCCATCGACACCACCCGTTTTGTCAGGAACCGATCAATAATGTTGATAGCGATCCAAAGAGTTTCAGGAAGCATATGGTAGCGTAAATGCACTTGCAAGAGCCAATCGACCAGTGTTTGGCGCATCTCCCAGGTGATGTCGTTTTGGCCATCCATGTAGTCGGCATTAGGCATGATGCTCTCCTTTAACCAGTGGTCAGTGAAGTACATTACAGAAAGGTGAGAAGAACTGGTACCTCGAGCTCGGTCATGTACTGAAAGATCTCCTCGGCATACTCAGAAACCATCGTTGTGTCAAACATATCTTGTTCATCTTCAAACACTTCTCTGATTGCCTCTACCTCCCGCCTATATCTTTCTGCACGCTCAGGAGATACCTCGGGCCATATAGCTCCGATAGAAAGGGCTTCGACCTCACGTTGTTCGTCTGCTTCTTCGTCTTGAACGTCTATCATCGCTTCTACCTCTTCGGCGCCGACAATCATGCTAGGATCTTCTTCATTTGAAGAGGCTTCCTCAATATCCATACTTTGTTCCTGGTCATCATCCTCTTCGGATGGAGGATTGTGAACGACGGGTTGCTTCCGTTGCAAGGCACGCGTAACTTGTTTTTGTAGGCGTGCTGAAGGTGCATGTGCATGGACCGTTGTTTGTACGGTTTGAGTTGGTGCAGCTCGGCCAGGACCTAGAGGGACACGTTGGGGGCCGAGGGCAGCAGCGAGAGACGAGGAACGGCTACGTTTCAAACCTGTTTCCGTGGTATCCTTTTCTTTGACATCTTTACCAAATACCTTAATTGTGGTAGGTTCCTGATAATATGGATCAGCCGTTGGGCCGTGGAGCCAAAAGACAACACGTACTTTTCGATTGACGGTGGCCTTGGTAACTTCGTTCAACACAGGGCGGTCACGTACGTTCTTGACGAAACCCGTTAACCGTGAAGGACCTACAGCAATCCCGGACGGTTGTCGAGTGTGTTTACTTGTCGCGTTTTCATCTCCGTTTGTCTTCGTTCTTGCCATACTGGCAGGACGATTTCGTACAGGTAACTGAAATGGGAGAGGGATGAACACAAAATATGAAACCCGGTATAGCACGCGCGACAGCGGAAGAACGTACACGGGCGTTTATGCTAGGGGCCATGGTGGTATAACTGATAGAAATAGAAATGCGCGAGAGACAAAGGTGAATAGGGGATTAGCAGTCGCGTAGACACTACAGGATTTGATAGAGAAGGATGAACGCGCGAAGCACGAGACAAGCGAATAAACAAGGAGGTGTCTGGAACAAGGACTGGAAGGTTGGTAGGAGGTATAGGCCCTTGACCGGAGTAGTAGAGAACACAAGGAATGTCTTGTTTCGCTTTTGAAGCTGGTCGTGGCGACAACTGGTTCATTTCTTGCTCGGCTTTTGCACGCGAGCCAGTCACGTGAACATAAATATCTACAAATAACGCGTACTCGTGCAGTGGTTAATTAGTTTTTACTTCATTGTCTCGAGTTTATTTTACCACTATCCGAAGAGCTCATGACGACCATGCATTGTCTGCAACAATCAGGCATTCGCCACAGACCTCCATATCACGTTCACGTTATACGTTATCTTTGCTATCCCTTCCGACTTTCTCCTAAAATTTGTACACACACACCATCTAGAACTATACGGCTGTTTGCTATAGGAGAGGAGACACATCCGGTGCCGGTATTGGGCCGCATGCTGAGCCGTTCGGTGTCAATGTGAAGGAAGTTGTCTTTTCTCACACCTTCTGCCTCGGAGGCAGTGTTTATTTTTCCAAAAATGCCTCGCAGCGTGTTTAGCTGCACCGCCATTCGTTAAATCTCGGACCCGACACGACCAGAGAGCATTCACTTGCTTTAAAAGTAGAAGTCCGGGTGTCATGTTATCTTCAAAGATAGCTCTGTTCGAGAGCAGACTTGACAATTCATCTCGCTTTTGACATCAATCGTGTCATCTTGTTTCGTGACCGGTCACTAGTACTTAAATATCTGCAAGCAGACTGGCGTTTGAATTCAGCACATCCTGTGTCGTTCAGACTGCCTCACCAACGACTGCGCGAGCTAACACGAGTAAATTGATGAGGCTGAAACTCTGAGGTTCCAGTAAATGAAAATCGGATACCCCTTATCATACACAATATAACAACCATGCGTTTTGCTGTCCCCACCCTCGGCCTACTCAGACCAAGTAGCAGGTGATCAGGAAAGAACATGTCAACGAGCGCATCCTTGCTTGGAGTGCTTTCAGGGGCCATACCCTAAACACAACATGTCTATTCTGGGGCGCCACAAAGACAAGAGCAGTCGATATTGTAGAACAGACAAAGGATGTTATGCATCATTGAGATGCACCCGGATATTAAGACAGCCGAGGGAGACGTCGATGGAGGCAAGTATACAAAGATCCCCATGAAACTGATGCAAACAGGCAAAAGATTATAACGTTGGACAGCAGCGTAACGTCATACAGCACCCTGATGGAAGAGGGATGGGGAAGACATTCCAAAGACAACAACAGAACCAGGGCTTGTCAGGCTAGCTGTTTCCCCCTGCAATACTATAAACGGTGTCTATAACGCGTGGGCGTCAGTTTGCGTGCTGACCATGACAAATCTTTCATATATCATCAACCAGGAAAGTGTTCGCGTGGAGCTAGTGACAACACATTCAGTGTTGTATGAGTAGATAGGCTAAGATTATACAATCACAAATTCTGCATTTGACAAATGAGTCTGAATATCGTTAACGTTAATCAGATGATCGATACTTACAACTACTCGAGGACTTAATATCAAGATTGTAATCGCATCCACTGCCTACGCTTCCCATCCTCCCGCCAGTTTGTTGATGATTGATCTAGGGTACGTATGGATACTGACCCGAGACCACTCCTGCCCACGTTCGCGTTGATAATGATAGGTTCAATGCGATGGAAGTTTGATTCCCCTTCAAGAGTTCGTCCAAGAGAGGTACCAGGTGTCCAGCCCTGCTTTTCCAGCATTCTGTGTCCAATATTCGCCACATTTATTGGAGAAGGTGGATTTGGAGTCGGAGCTCGAGGTGGAGTAGTTTGTTGAATGTGTGTAGGCGGGACTGGTGATGCAGTCCGTGATAGGACGTGTTCGTACGCAGATGGGTGGAGTGCACGGCGACGCGCTGAACGATCAATCCAGCTTGACGTCGTTTCTGTAGCGGTTTGTTTCCCAGTAGGTGGTGGTGCAGGGCCGTGACGCAAAAGTAGGCTTCGCTTTAACGAAGTCAGAGCCTTCTTAGGATCTTTCTCTGCATTTACTAGAAGCATCCTGTCATCCTGTCGCTTTCGTTTGCGACCCTTAGCGTCTTTCCCCATAACATGCACATTAAACAATGGTATTTCCTCGGTGTCATGGAGAGTACAAATATCGCACGGCAAGCCACCGTCGTGGAGATGGACGAGGAACGTTGTACTTCCGATTACGAAACGGTCAAGGTGACGAAGGCGGCGAGGCATGCTTGCAATTCTAGGAGGTGACAAACGACTACCTCTCGGATCCGACGTGGAGGTCCCATTAGTGTTGCTGGCATGAAACGTACCGTGCTTTGAGCCCATGTCCACGAGTGCCCATTCAGACCTGCTCTTGTCCCAATAAGCCGTGGCATGTAGTTTAGATACCTCCATTTCCTTCAACCGAAGTCGTGGCGTATGACTGCCTGAAGGAGCTACGTCCCGTCCAAACTGTACTTCTGAATAGCCATCTACAACTGCAAGCCTCTGGAATTGAGGGAGAATAGATGTACGTTGCACGAGCAGGCGGAACGTGCATGCCGGTTGGGCGCGATTTGGATATTCTGATGGTAAGGTATTGTCGCCAGAAGGGCCAACGTCTTCTTCAGGCCATTCTAGCATAGAATCGTGGGGAGGAATTTCTCCATCTTCCATCATAAATATTGCGACTTAAGCGGTGACCAAATGGGTATGTAGCCAAAGTGAAATGCCGCCGCGGCCAACATCTGGGCTTGGATTTGACGGAATCCATTTTAGTGTTCCCATTGACTTATTCGTTGAACCTTTTGTCCTACGGCGGCTTTATCCACACCCGTCAATCTGATTTTCAAGTAAGATGGATTATTTTTCAGACGTTCGTCCTTTCGAATCTCCTGATCTGTTCATTTGAATACCTCCCGCTAGGAACACTCCAGAAACTTGATAGGCAAAGAGTGGCTTGTCAAGGTGGATAATGAGCATTCTACGCCTTATCTCTTCGTTCGTCTTCAACGCACGAGCCTTTCATTGATGCTAAATGATTCCTGTAGAAATTCTGCTCGTCAGCCATCGACTTGTCCTGCTGTATTCTTGTCACCGATACGAAAACTGTCTGGTTCGAGGGTACCTATTATGCTGTTCGCTTTCCCATGGATCTCTCTGACTAACTTCATCGTAACACTTAGCACTATCAAGCAATCAATTGGCTCGCCGGTGGCGAGAAGTCAACCCTCTCAGGTCCGAACATTTCGTAGGCCCAGAGGAGGAAGACGAGTGGAGAGTTTCCACCCTCGAAGCATTGTCAGCTAGTCACACGATTGGAAATATGTCCGATCTTTCCTTTGAAACAGTGAAGACAACTTACTCTGTGAGCATAACAGGGTGTTCCTTGTGCCAAAGTCGATTGATCCCTAATGTAATGTCGGCTGATCTTTTCTGATTTGAAGGACTTGGCATTTGAATTGGAATGCGGGGCGTTCAAATGGAGATGGGAAACAAATCTGGTAGGCCCAAAGATATCGGCAGAGATCCTATCGAAACAGCTTGTCCTGCCACTGATAAGCGTCACACATCTTGCGTTTAATTCCGCCGAGTCCGTTAATAAGATGACAGATGGCGATTTGGAAAAGGTAAATGTTCTTCTCTTCACTTCCTGTAATGCTAATTTTGAGTACCCATCTGGCTTAGGCAGTCGACAAAGCTGGACGAACTGCTCGAAGGACCTTGGACACTCATATTAGAAATGTAATGTCAAAGCCACGAATCGCAACGACTTTGCGGCGTATGACAGCAATGCTCAGTTTCATTCCAGAGCTGCGTGAGTTTTTTCTTTGATGGAAACGGGGCCGTAGTGTTGATTATGTCCCCCGTGCCATCAAGCAAAGATAACGTCTAGCGCAGATAAACAGGAACTTGAAGTATATCAACCGGATGTGGTTAGACACGAGTCAAGATCTAGACCTTACAATCGGGATAAATCGTCCGAAATCCCAGATGTGCAGATGGCGAGCCCACGCGCCCAATCACCGAACACAGATGTGAATTCGTCTCGATAATACTCCTGATTCACAAACTGAAATGGTACTGTTTGCAGTTACCAGATTGGTTGGAAGTATTAAAACCGGAAGGTAAAGGGGGTAGTCCATCCGCCAGCACAGGAGTGCCCAATAACGCTTTTCAAAAAGACGACTCCGCAACCGAGAGTTCTGAGGGCGGATATCCAGAGAGGGCGAGAAATGATACGGATTTGCACAAAGGAATTGACCTCAAAAAACGTTCAGCATCATTGAAGTCTCCAGACAACGCGGACACCACCGGCCCGGCTTTCTTGAAACCTGTTCCAACAAAACCTCAGATTATCCCAGCCTCATCCAATGACAATTCGGTTCCTGTTCGACCTGCCAAAAAGGCGAAACAGAAGCAAGTTACTTCCAGTGATGATAGCGATAGTGAGCCAAAAAGGCGCGGGACAAGCGCTGGTACTTCGTCTAATCGTAGCGGTACGAAACAGCCCATCAAAAGAGGTGGCAGACGTTTTTGAGGAGGAATCAACTCTGCTTACGGCTGGTCAAGCTTTCTATACGTTTTGGATCTATTGATCGGTTTCTCTTATGTTTCAGAACCACAAGATGACCGATCTGGGGCGTCAGGTGGTTCACATGAATATAGAGCCCCTATGAGATATATTCAGTGGACATCTATTCCGTAAATCTTAGGTATTCGGTGACTAACACGTCCCATAGGCCTAAAATATTATAATGCAATCTTCTGAACTGATTATCAATATGGTACATCCGAAGATTCACGAAGAATGCAACGTGGCAAGCAAAGATCAAAGGCGGCGAACCAAGTTCACCCGAGCTGATTAACGTTTCCATTCGCGCTGACTCGGATATGCAGCACGGACGCAATTATCGCATGGCGCTTGGATAAGATTTAAAACTCTCCTGTGATCATCATACTTCTGGGAAGGCGAAAATGTGAGACAGAGAAAACTCCAAGTCACAGTGAAATACCTTTCGGCAACCACAGTTTTTCGCAGTTTTGTGACGATGGTTAGAACTGAGGCCGCAATCAGGAGACCCACAATCACTTGTCTCTCCAGAATAGTACAATGAGACGTAGTGCTAACATGGTGCAGTATGTTAGTCGTCATGCAGTGCTCGGTCCGATGACACGAGAGGGGGATGACACACACCCCACAGCCTCTGTGCTGGTTGCCAAAACTGAAGAATGCAGAAGTCTAGATCGGTATCAACAAAGTACAAGTAGGGAGAGGGTCGAACCATTCTGCTTGACACATATCTTGAGCTTCAAGTCAATCCGGATTTAGTAGTCACGTCAGAAGTATGAGGAATAGCGTACTGGATATCACGAAGGAGCAAGCAGGTACGGTGATGAGAGAGGAGCTAGATGTGAGAATCCCACCTGGTGATTCCGCAAACCCTTTATAAGGGATGAGCGAGGCAGCCGGGTCGAGTAACTGGTGGTACAATCACAAGATCCTTGCATTTTGGCGCGGACGCGCACAACGTGATCCAATTGATGCTCAATGGGTCTGAAAGGACATTGAGACAGATACTTGGTTCAATGGCTTGTGTTGATGTACTTTTTCGGCGATTCGTGGGTGCCTGTATCGGCGGAGAGCCTTAGTCTGCTACCGTATTCATCCCCCATTCAGAAAGTGTAATATGATCTGGAGGAATACTACGAGCTGATTGTAGTCGACTTATGCCGTTGTGTGATGAACCCAACTATTGGGAAGGCGAGAAGCCAGTATTCCGTACAAAACCAGCAATTGAATGGTTGATGACGGAACGGGTTATTGAATGCGAACAGCTAAGAACAAAAGAGTATGCCATTAGTTTACCTAACAGGAGCTTCTTGACCTGGTCCCCACGACACTAATATCGGATCTACGATAGAAGAGTGTGGATAAAGCCACGAGTTGAAGTTGGCCAAACGGAGATTCCGCATACAGGGCCAGATATCTTTGGGTATTGAAGGGAGACTCCCGAGAAAGAATCTAGTTGTTTACTGAGACAAGGCTTTTGTCATATATGAATCAATGACATAAAGATCTGAACTTCCTTGCATGCGATGAGGTATCAAGGATAACCGCATGGGAATACGCCATCAACTGAGTGTGGATGTCGACTCGGCATCAGGGGTATGAGCCTAGCCCTAAGCGTCCACTTCAATTCGAACGTAGCAAGTACAGTAGAGATTAACGTCATCTGTCGAGAATTCCATGTATGATATTGCCTGTGTAGGTTGTAGAAGACCAAAGCCAGGGAGAAGTGTCCTCGCTTGGGGTCAGCGGATCGAAAAGATCATAAGACGTACAACGAGCAGAATGCATGACCTGGAAGAATAAAGTCCACTTTCCCGGCGACAGCGACTATTTCTTTCAAAGTTAGACCATTGGGCTATTTGCGGGTTGAGATCTGGAAGTCGAGTCATATCTCTTGTAACGTGACGGCCAACAGATCATGTCACCTATGGTCACGCATATTCAGTACTCAGTTTTCAATTATTCACAGGCTTGATCTAGTATTAGTTGCATGACAACTCCTATCGTCTGTAGAGACACCGTTCTGCATGGCTGATCAGATGTCCGAGAGAAATCAATCTAATGAATTCAAGGTCAATCTATTTTGACCCCGAAACTTGCTTTGCCCTGGAACTAATGATGTCTCTTCAGGTAAAGACAAAAGCTAAAGCAAGATATCTGAAAGCAAAAAAGGAACGGAGGAAACAGCGTAAAGCCACTCATAGCGAAGCGGCAGGAACCGGAGCCGACTTGATCAACGTTGAATCCGTCCACTCAAACCATGACATCGACCCCAGCAGCGTCGTAAAACCCCCTCCTCCTGTGCAGGACGCATGTGTTCCACCAGAGGAGAGGTTAGTTAAGAGGCGGAAGGTGAATCATCCGAAAGAAAATGAGACTCCTGCATCAATCAATACCCTACCATCGCCACCAAGTCCCAAAGCTGTTTTGCCTTCCTTTCCTTTACCTATGCGACCGAACGCTCCCTCGAATTATGATCTAGCACTTTTGGGAGTTGACAAGGCTTTTATGGATGCTGAAATTGTAGATTCTGGTACCGCTATGCCCATCCATGTGGATTCTGACAAGTGTGACTCGGGGCTTACTGAGAAGTCAAGGAGAAGATTGTCTGAGTTGGGAATTACTCAACTGTTTGCTGGTCAGTAGCAAATCTCGTGTATTGCTTTACCAGGACTCACTGTGCAACAGTACAGACAGCTCTGCTACCATTTCTTCTCAGAGATCGAAGTCAAAGTCGTTTTTATCTCCCGTACAATGCACCACGGGATATTTGCGTCTCGGCGCCAACTGGTAGTGGCAAAACTTTGGCCTATGTTTTACCGATAATCGAGGCACTTATATGTTCCATTTGTAACTTGCTGGTCACCAACTCCGATATCTAGATTTTGACATCACGAATTATCACACAACTACGGGCTCTCATCGTCCTACCTACTCGTGATTTGGTTACTCAGGTGAGAGAAATATTCGAGGCCCTTGGTAAAGGACGTGGTCTAAAGGCAAGATGACTCGACGATCTGTGTGTTTCATTTCTGAACTTCCGTAAAAGATAGCCAGTATCACTGGGCAAAATTCGTTTGCGCATGAACAGGCGCAGTTAGTTAACGATAGAACATCCAGGTATTCTTTTTTTCTATAAATAAAGGCGATCTTTTCTTAAGCTATATCCATGAAGTTTATGTGGTGGTTCCAGCAAAGCAGATATCCTAATCTGCACTCCTGGACGACTAATAGACCATTTAAACAGTACCCCTAATTTTTCTCTTCAACATCTTCGCTTCCTCGTATGCTTTTTCGCTTGCAGCGGACCCAAGTCAGTGAGACTGACGGACCCATATTCATAGGTGATTGATGAAGCAGACAGGCTGCTAGCTCAGTCTTTCCAAGACTGGCTGGCACAAGTACTTGCAGCTACGCGGCCTACTCCACGTCAACTAGATTCACTAGATTCAGTAACAGCTGTCAAACCAAACGCGAAGACATCTGTCCATCCTGATGTCATGGCTCCCGCTTTTCTCCACCTATGCCATGATATACTAGACGTGCGCACAGATTTCGACGAGCTTAAAGAGTCATCCTGCCAAAAGTTGCTCTTTTCAGCAACACTGACCAGAGATCCTGGGAGAATTGCAGCCCTTGAACTCAGAGATCCAAAATATTTCATCATACGAGAAAAGACGTTTAGCGATTCAAAACCCATTTCAAGTTTTGAAAATTTCAGTATGCCATCTACATTGGCGGTATGTGGACTTGCTGCACACAGAACGGCTCTATTTACCAATATCATTCCAGGAGCACATGATCATCTGCGAGTCGTCCCGCAAGCCCCTGGTGCTTCTCTACCTGATTCACTCAAACGGGGTGAATAATGCTCTTATATTCACGAAATCTGCGGAATCTACAATTCGACTTGTGAGGCTTCTTGAATTCTTTGAGGAGTCTCTGGCCAGAAGCAAATCAGTCACTCACAAGAGAATATCAGTCCATGCATACTCGAGCGACCTTGCACCTTTGGAGCGAAAGTCTATCCTTGAAAAATTTCGAGTGCGGGATATTGATATGTAGGTATCTTTCTAATTCACTGCTGATCCGCAGCCAGAATAACGTCTTTCGTGCAGCCTGGTTTGCTCAGATTTGATATCTCGCGGCATAGACATTAGTCATGTCTCTCACGTCGTGAGCTACGATGCTCCTGTTGATGTGCGCAAGTATGTCCATAGAGTCGGGCGGACTGCACGTGCCGGTAGGCATGGAGATGCATGGACATTGATAGAAGAGCAAGAGGTTTGTAAATTTGATGCGGCATATGTTACGCTACTGATAAACATGTAGGCTCGATATTTCAAGTCTATGATGAAGGAGGCTGACCACTTGGAGAAATTGAAGCGGCTCAGGATTCCGGAAAACTCTTTAGACCCACTTATGCCATCATACGAAGTGAGTACGTTGGCAATGTGTCAGGATTCCAGTTGATAACTGTGTGGCAGGCTGCTTTAGCAAGATTGAGGGATCTATACAGCCGATCAATCGACACTCGATAATTTTGTTGACCATATGGCCGACGGGTCCCTTTTGATCAGTGCCCATGCAGATTTTGCTGAAGTTGCATTTTTTGCGGAATGCCTGTGCATCAATAGATGTTCTGCCAAACATTTATAACATTTATAGCAGAAGGGCTGATTAGCGTAAGAGGAATCAGATATGGAAAAACAGTCACTTTGTTGACTTGAGGGTCATTATTGATTACTTTGACAAGGCTGTTTGTACAGGCAACGGGCACTCAGACTCAACTTTATTCACGATCGTACTCAAGCTCGCCAACCCGGGTATACACCCTTAATTATAAACCCTCTATTTGACTTGCTTACAACAGATCTTGCGTGTCGCTTGATCAAAGTCAAGCTTCCAGAAGTGATGATGCAATGGAGCATTGGTTCTTGGGACTCGGTTTCTCTGACTTGGAGACTGTCCACAGCCAAAGTTCGGTTTCCTGGCCTAATATTTAGTCCGCAGAGCGTGATCCGACATGACAGTTTCTGACATGGAAGAGGATTAATTCACCTTGAATCCTCCAGGTTCCTTGGGTAAGCCTTGACAAGGAAAAACCCCGGTGCGGAGTATATCCCAAATTAAGGAGGTATTAAATATTATCATAGCATTGAAGTAGTTGAAGACATTATTTCTTACATCCGGTTTGAAGAATTTCTGTTCCAAAATTCGCGGGGTATATTCTAATGGGTTAATGACGTGCGCTCTGATTTAATCAAGGCATACTTTGTTGGGGAAGCATTGCGGTTACGGCCCGAGTACGAGTTATTCTCAACTTCAGTTAAAAACTTGGGTTTTCCATGCAGGAATCCACAAAACGAATGAAGGCGACCCGTTGCATACATTAATATACCATGTCAAGGTGCTTTTATGGCTCCAAAATCTGTTTTACACGCGCGATGGACGTACTAAAGCACGACAGAGGTCCATCCAACATAAGGTTGAATGTCACGTGACAAAGTGCTTCTCACACCATCCGTCCTCAGTGCATGAGCACAACAGCCTCTGACGACCAAGTATCTGTTTGAGGCGAATAAGGCATGTATTGAGATAGCGTCCATTTTTTTTTCTAATTTTTTCTAGTTGTTTTTTGGATGTTTTCAACGGAAATCAACGTTACACCTCCCTCGGGGTGATGTTACAACCTGACCCTGGTACGGTACGCCTTGAATAAAATAGAAGTATATGCAATAAGCCTGTGAGAATATATGCCGCGGGATTCTGGAATATGAATCTTCTCAGCCTTGTTGAAATAAAAAATGTTTTCAGCTGCTGGGTGTGATAACAACGTCGCTGTGTGACTGGTCGTGACCAGATCTCGGTAGAACCAGCCCCGAATCTGCTCCCGCTGGTTCCGGTGGCTCCAGTATTTACAGGAACACCGAAGACAGGAGGTGTGGTCGTTGTGCTGCCTCGTGGATGCTGACCTCAGCCAGCGGTCGATCCCAAGAGTCCGGGGTTCGCTTGGAGACATGTCGCACAAAAAGCATACTAGCGAAGTTGTAGTTGTGGAAAAGGTCAGGGTGAGGCTTTGGGGCAAGTACTACTAGTCTGAATCAACACACGATGGAAGAAGCTTGTTCCAACTCAATCGATCGGTCATTTGGTGACGCATCCCCGCCGGCCGTGTGACATTAATAATGTTCCTGCTTGCGTTGTGTTGATGACGGAACCGTGACTCAGATGTTCCTGTTAAAATGACGATCGAAAGTAGCCAGAGCTTTCCCTCCTTCAGCTGACTCTGGAAACTCTCGAGCCCATTATGGCAGACCCCTCCAAGGACCCAGAGAAAGATTCAGAGCCGCGGTCTCCCGAAGCATCTATCGCAAACGGAGTAAAGCCTTCTAGGTTGGACCTGTCCATCACTCTCAACCTTAATCACTATCTCACGTCAACTCCCACATCTAGAATCTCTCGTCTGTTGGGTTGGGCTCCAAAGGTAGTCCCTCCGCCAAAATCATCTTTGGATGATGCGGAGCTCATTCCTGAGGCAACTGCAGGCTGGTTCAGTCTGGTCATATTTGGTTGGATAAGCCCTCTGCTCGCTCTAGGCTATGCGCGCCCCTTGGAAGCCTCCGACCTATACAAGTTGCAGGATCATCGTTCAGCAGCAATAATTTCGAAGAAGATTACCGATTCCTTCGAGTCACGGCGCATCAAGGCAGCCGAGTATAACGAGCGCTTAGCCAAAGGCGAAATATCCCCCGGAGTCCGAGTGCTATGGTGGTTACTGAGAGGAAACAGACTGGAACGCGAAAAGCACTGGCGAGAGGTGACGGGCAAGAAAAAGCCAAGTCTCATCTTGGCTATGAACGATAGTGTCTTCTGGTTTTTCTGGATTGGTGGATTATTCAAGGTCATCGCTGATGTTGCCCAAATTACAAGTCCACTCATTGTCAAGGTGATTATGTTCGCGGTTGCTCACTTCCACACTGTATTTACTCTTCACTAGGCCATCATTAACTTCGCTACGGCCTCATACGTTGCCCATCGCGAAGGCCTACCAGTTCCACATGTAGGCAAGGGAATTGGCTTGGCGTTTGGTCTTTTGGCGCTCCAGCTTTTAGCGTCATTGTGCCAGCACCACTTTTTCTACAGGGCCACCGGCACCGGCGTCCTTCTTCGTGCAGGATTGATTGCCACTGTTTATGACAAATCACTCAAGCTTACTACTAGGGCCAGGTCGACACTCACGAATGGCAAGCTTGTCAATCACATCTCAACTGACGTTTCTCGCATCGATTTTTGCTGTGGTTTCTTCCATATGGCGTGGTCTGCACCAATCCAGATGATCATATGCCTCATCCTGCTTCTTATTAATCTAGGTCCTAGCGCTTTGGCGGGTTTCGCCTTGTTTGTGTTCCTGACTCCAGTACAGGGCAAGCTGATGTCACTGATGTTCAAGCTTCGTCAAGGAAGTATGGGCTGGACAGACAAACGCGCTAAAATGCTCCAGGAACTGTTGACCGGCATCAAAATTATCAAGTTTTTCGCTTGGGAAGGACCCTACCTGAAGCGCATCACAGAACTTCGTGATAGAGAAGTTGGGTCTGTACAATGTTTCAACCCCTTTTCTGCTTTAAATATTAATTGTATGTTTTACCAGATTCATTCGATCACTTCTTCTTTATAGAGCTGGAGTCACTTCTATTGGAATTTCTCTTCCTGTTCTTTCGAGCGTCCTTGCATTCATTGTATATGGGATTTCACACAAGCTCGACGCTGCGATTATTTTTGCTTCTCTTTCTTTGTTTCAGATGCTTAGGATGCCTCTGATGATGCTACGTAAGTAATTTTGATCTTCCACTCGTGCGCATGCTTATATTGCATTATGCAAGCCATGTCTCTAAGCTCCATTGTTGATGCGAGCAACGCTACCCAACGAATCTATGACGTATTCGAAGCAGAGCTTCTAGGCGAAGCTCAAGGCAAAGACGAGAAACTCGTCAATGCAATAGAGGTCACTGACGCAGAGTTTACTTGGGACTCTCCCCCTCCTAACACCATCGAGAAAAAGGGCAAGGGACCGAAGAAAGGCAAAGGGAATAAAAAACCGGCGCCGTCTACAGTTGCTGATCCAGCGAATAATGATAGCGAAAAGGTTTTCAGTTTGTCCAAAACGGATATGTTCGTACCACGAGGGCAGCTCGCTGCTATTGTTGGCGCCGTAGGTTCTGGCAAGTCGTCGCTTCTCCAAGGCCTGATTGGTGAGATGAGGAAGACTTCTGGGACTGTTGCCTTCGGTGGATCAGTCGCTTATTGTCCTCAGATATCATGGATACAGGTACCTAGTAAATCTTTCTTTCTGAAGTGTTTTGTGTACTGGAATCTTATCAGAACGCTACTGTTCGTGAGAATATCTGCTTCGGTAAACCGTTCGAACGAGAGAGGTACTGGCAAGCTATCCGTGACTCTTGCTTAGAGTCTGACTTGGAGCTTCTGCCTTTTGGAGACATGACCGAAGTCGGAGAAAGGGTTCGTGTCTGGAACTTATTTGTTTTAATCGTTATCTGACCATTATGCAGGGAATCTCGTTGTCCGGCGGTCAAAAGCAAAGACTCAGCATCTGTCGTGCCATTTATTGCGATGCTGATATCCAGATTTTTGACGTAAGTGGTGATCCAGCCAGTCATGATTACCTCATATCTATATGATGAATTAGGATCCTTTATCCGCTCTTGACGCACACGTTGGAAAGACCGTGTTCCAAGAAGTATTCCAAAAAAATCCGAGTGGACAGAAGACGCGGATTCTCGTGACACATGCCATTCACTTCCTCCCGAAAGTCGATTACATCTACACCATGGTTGACGGAAAAATAGCCGAACAAGGAACGTACTCTGAACTGATAGAAAGTGGAGGCGAATTTGCCAGATTCGTGGCTGAATTTGGATCAAATGAGGAACATCAAGGAAAGACTTCCACGGAGGCTGAGTCAGGTGTCGACACTCAACCCACCAAGGCAGTTGAATTGATGTCAGGAAAAGGAGCGGACTTGATGCAGGTCGAGGAGAGACAAACAGGTGGAGTCAGCGAGGAAGTATATTTAAGATACCTCAGTGCCGCGAAAGGATACGCCTTGCTACCTTTATTATTATTGTCCGTAGTCTTGATCCAAGGCAGCATGGTAATGTCGTCCTATTGGTATGTCAACCTCCGCTTGTCCATGATATTGTGCTGACACCACCATCCCAGGCTCGTCTATTGGCAAGAAAGGTATACCTTATTTCACTTTCAACTTTCATTATCACCTCTGATCTGTTGTTCCCTGTAGAAAATGGAACCAGCCGCAAGGGTTTTATGTAAGTTTTTCGCTTCTTAAACCGTCCTCATCTCATGATTCACGATTCAACGTCAGATGGGCATCTATGCCGGGCTGGGCGTATCGTTGACGTTATTTTTCTTCATGTCCGGCGCGTGCGTGCTAAACTTGTGTGGTGTATGATTTCGAACTTACCCTTGTCAGGTGCTTTTCTATGATGTCGTACTTCGCATCGACATCTCTTCATCGCGTAAGTCGCTGTCCTTCATTTGGTTCGACCATCTTACCTCTATTTAGGCTGCCATTACTCATGTACTCCACGCTCCAATGAGCTTCTATGAGACTACGTGAGGACCAATTTTCCTACATTCTACAAGTGAATATTCTTAACTTGTACTACGCCCAGGCCTTTGGGCCGCATCATGAACCGCTTCTCAAAGGATATCGACACCATCGACAACCTTCTTGGAGGTAAAAAAAAACAACTCTTCATTCTGCTATATACTTATCATGGTTT
>QGOD01000070.1:84344-99672 GCA_003313065.1 Sarcodon sp. MG97 | reverse complement strand
ACATTGTTATTGACAATGATCTTGCGTAGCTTTTATGTAAGTTATCACACATTGTTGTGGCTATATTAGAACATTAGCTAATTTTCTTTACTCGAGTCTCTGGAACACTGCGGTCCAATCTCGATCCGTTTGGGGAACACGACGATGCCACATTATGGGATGCTCTCAAGCGGTCACACCTGGTTGAAAATGCAAAGCACGATACAATCGAAGATGGCATGGATGGCCACGACTCGGCTTCGCAGGGTAGATTTACCTTAGATACTACGATAGAGGATGAAGGCAGCAATCTCTCGCTCGGCCAGGTCCGTATTCTTTCGTCCTCCCCCTCCCTCCTTCGTTTGAATTAATCGGCTTACATATCATCATCATTGTTTAAAATTTAGCGTTCGCTAGTATCCCTTGCTCGAGCTCTCGTTAAAGACTCTAGAGTACTTATATTAGATGAAGCGACCGGTAATAATCGACCACTGCCCTTTCTTTAATTTTTCCCGCTAACATGTCTGTTTTAACAAGCATCGGTCGATTACGAAACGGACAGGAAGATTCAAGACACGATAGCTACTGAATTCGAAGACCGTACTATTTTATGCATTGCACGTATGTGTCTTTCAACTTCTCTCTTGTCTCCACCTTCTTTCGTCCGTCTCTTGAGTAGATGCTAACGATGAAACTTTCTTTGTGCTTCACAGATCGATTACGAACGATCATAGGATATGACAGGATCTGTGTCATGGACGCAGGCAAGATCGCCGAGTTTGACACTCCATTGCGGCTGTACGACATCAAGGATGGCATTTTCCGTGGCATGTGCGAACGGTCATCCATCTCACTGGATGATCTCAAAGGGGTTGCCAAGATTAACGAGGAGAGAAGGAGAGACTTGTGATGATTGATGTCTTACATCATAGATCCATAAATGGAAGATCATTTGATTTGCAAAACTCTAATTTATACGCGTTTACGAGTAGTTACACAAGTACTCGATAACCCAATAGTCGCTGTAGAGTAATACCACGGCGAAATACGAACAATGGCCAGAAAAATTTAGAACGAGCTTTGCACGACGAAATATTAATGATAAATTGAAATTTGTTCCCGCAGTTTAACGCTTAAAGCCGAGCGTTCGAGGGCATACCCCTCATTGCCTGTCTTACACCTACGAGAACGACACCGTCACGTCAACTATCACGGAACAATTCGGAAAAGCGTACCTAAATCGGCTAGTACATCTTCACTTCCACCCAATAGTGCATCGAACGGAACAGTTCGGTGATACTGGGAAAAAAAAATTAGATAATTTAGAGCATGGAAAGTTGGTGACTTGCATGTTCAATGTGTGAGCCCATCCCTGACTGAGTAATTCCACGACCACCAAATATCTGTACAGCATCTGCAGCCGTTTCTTGTGCGGATCTTGTCGAATACATCTTTAAAAAGGCAATCTGTCCTGCGAGCTTTGTTGCTTGTTCCTTGTATGCCTTGAAGGTCAATTAAATGATCAGCACAAGCAAGTCACTTTGGAGTATATACAAACCATATGACACATCTGGTAAGTGATGTTCTCTAACCAACTCTGAATGCTCTCGGCTCGTGCAATCATACTGGCAACCTTGCTCCGGACAACTGCTTGGCTCGAAAGAGGCTTCCCAAACGCCTTTCGCTGATTTATCCACTTCATACATTCCTCAACAATGCCTCGTTGACTTCTCGCTGAAGAGCAGCACATCACCCAACGTTCGTGGTTGAAGTTACTTTGTTGTTGCAAATTAGAAAGAGCGAAGGGTTGACCAGATAACTCACGAAAGCATAACAAAAATTCCTCCTCCCTCAGGACCCAAGGTATTTTCCACGGGTACTTTGACGTTATCAAAGGTAACGAAAGCAGTTCCAGCGGTGCTGGAATAACTTGTCTTGATATGTTTAGTTTCCACTCCTTCCTGTTATCTCGTCAGGCACTTCTTACAAGGCTCAAACTAGCTGCTCAACTGTTCTAGGAACTAAAATGACTGTAAACCCGTCCTATAGATCATTATTGAGACGATGTATAGGAGGAGACACGGAAACTCACTTCTGTCTTACAGCCCGTTGTAAAGCTATAAAGTTAGCATATCTTTAATGTGCAATGAAGCAGAAAATGATCCATCATTTGCTTACTAGTCTGCAAACCTATGGGGCTACACTGTGAATAAATTAGGTAGCAAGTTTAGATACAACACGTACGCTCCATTCGTAATCCATTTCTTGTTTCCATTGATGATCCAATATTTTCCGTCTTCTGTTTTTGTTGCCGTAGTATGCAGACCAAAAACGTCACTTCCTGCATGGGCTTCGGAAATAGCCAGACAGATAAATTTCTTCCCTTGACATGACAAACGATAAGGCTAAAGCAACCAATCGTGAAAATTTGGAATACTTGCCGGCAAGTATATCGGGGACAACCCGAGCTTTCAGCTCGGCGGAGCCAAAATTAAGCACCGGCGGCAAACCGATCACTTTACCGCCCAGCAACGCTTCGAAGAGCGCATGTTTAGGAGTAGGGGATTTAAGAAAGGAAAGACACACCATCACCGTATCCCCTGTCTGAGCAGCGTACGAGTTCTTGAGTGATAATCAACTCGTGAAAGTAATCAAACTGGAACTTATTAAAACCAAAAATTGCCAGGTCAAGTTGACTAGCGCACCTCCTCCGGTTTAACCAAACCATTCATAAGTATTCGTCCCTTGAGATGTTTCCCGGGACCCATACGCATGGCGTGCAAGTTGACCTCACTGTGAAGCGACAGTGGTTAGGATTGTCAAATATATGCATCGAACTGATAGGGATACGTGCGCCATTTTGTCAAAAACTTCTTGACTAGGCCTCTTACCATCTGCACCCCTCGCCTGAGCATCAGGAATAATATATGCGTCGACAAATTCGCGGATAGCTTTCTGGAATTGACGGTGGTTCTGAAAGCTTCGTTAATACGTCTGAAAGTTTGGTATATTTGAAAGGCATACTGCAGTGTAGTAAGGACTGTGGAATCCAGGACTTAGCCATGTTGGCTCCGCGTACGGGACAGCAGAGATTCCCGTGCTGGACACAATCAGAGGGGTTTCGTCCTTTATGGAACCAATCTGTAAGCGACGATATTGGGGACGTTCGAGAACCTCGTGCTTGTGAAGACCATAGAAAGCCTCGGTTGCATCTTGTCCAGCTAGTACAGAAGGGGTAAATAAATGGAAGACTTGATTACGCATTTGGGAATACAAATACAGACCAACGTCAGGGTCCAACAGAACGGAAGCACCGCCTGGATGAAGATTCTTGAACCTGGATACGTCGTAAACCTTTGCATCGATGATAACCCACTGAAGCAAAAAGAAATGAAGACGGTTGGCCGAAGAAAATGCCAAAGATAGAACCCACGAGGTCGCCATCTTTATTATGCTTGGGATTGGGGTTAGAGAAGAATTAAAATGTGGGAGAGATAATAGTACATACGGGTGAAACCTCTTCACGGGTAAAGACTTTAAGCTCTTTGGTGGCCATCGTAGTGCAGATGAGGAGGTAGTAAACTAGCACGGATTGTGAGGAGTGCAGTAGTACTTGTAGTAAGATCCCGGCTATACAAAATTTGCATGTGATTTCTGTTCCTCTATGTATCACGTGACAGTCCTCCTTGGACTCGCCAACTTTCAAAGTACTCACTCCTACTACTACTAGTGCTTGCCGTTGCGTCACCGAAATCTGAAGCTCTCAATCCCGAATGTACTACGAATACTTGGACAGTAGATATTCCTCCACATGGAGACAATCTGGCAAACCTAATGCTCCGCCATGACGTCAGTCAACGTCGTTTTATCTCAGGCTGTGGGGTGTTCTAATGCAATCTCATACAACTCGGTTTCTCCTCTATCCCTGCTTCTGTCACTGCAATCGCTTCCCTATGGCAATCTTCTCTCACCCGCACCACCACTGGGCTTATGTCTGGATCCCGTCTGTTCTCTTGTTCCTTCTCACCACTGTACTATCTTATTCTGTTTTTCCAGGCTTTTTACGGCTTTTATTTGGTCAGCAACCTTGCTTGCTATGCTAGTTACTTGGCTGGCCATGGGAAGACCACATCTCCCCAGCATGGATGGATCAATAGCTTACATCTCTGATATTGGTGCTGATATCCTTAAGCCATTGTTCATTGTTGGCTGCGCTATCACATCCGTCGGCTTTTTTTGTAGTCTATCGGTCGAACGTTGGCTTAGACATAGCAGAAGGCATCTACGTCGTTATCCCTCAGTAGCGACTGGCACCTAATTCTGCTTCCAGATTAGTCCCCCACGCACGCCGTCACGAACGCGTCTTTGCTTGCTTGGCCATCCTTGGTTCTTTCATAGGTGGTTTGGGTTTAATTCTACTGTCTGTATTCGACACGAAACGCTATAGCACTCTCCATCACATCTTCCTTTTGGTGTTTATTGTCGGCGTCGGGCTCAGCGCTCTATTCTCAGTCGCTGAGGTGTGTCTGCCTCCCCCCACCGACTACTCCTGTAATCTCGTCAACTAACATGTGTGGTCGTTATAGCTCCGCTGGTTGTCCAAAGATTTCCCGGGCACTCCAAAATTACGCAATTCATATCTCGCCAAGTCGATTATCGCAGGCACACTCATCATCCTTGCCGTCGCATTCGCCGTCACCATGTTCGCAGCTGTAAACGTCGGAGGTATGGTATTCCAGGTCCATCATAATCGCACCACCTGACTCGAGCATTTTTGTTTTTGTCTATAGCCGTCCTTGAATGGGTAATTGGGTTCGGGTACAGTTTCTGTCTCCTTACGTTCTATTGGGATCTTCGTATGTCCAAAGGTATGCACAGAGGGCAGCTCAGTCGCGAACGACTCGTGGAGAAGCGTCAAACCTCCACAACCCCACCTGCCGCAGTCTAGCGTCATGACATATTGATAGTTTCTGTTTATTGTAATAATTCACAGGATAGTCGCTATTGAAGAATCGTAGCATTGTAACATCAATATATGTAATAGTCTACCAGAGTTGTATGTGCTAATTCGTCTTTACGTTCTACTACCATCAGACTACATGCAGGAGGCAGCGAATGTAAGAATTCTCGATCTCAACTCAACCTATTTGAGCGATGCGAGAGTCAAAAACGTAGGTACAGAGTACCCAACTATATACATCACAATGACCTAGGCATTAAATCAAATTATCTTCAACACTTACCCAAACTTTGGAATTCTAACTGGCGAATTGCCTTTCCCTGGGCTCGTGTCAGAGCAACATACTACAAAAATCATTGTACCAAATACATAATTAGTCCTGCTTCAGGCTGTAGATAAGTATCCTGTGAGATCAGAAACGCATGAACACTAAAGAAAAAAAGAGTCGAATATGATAGGTCACATGTATACCTGAATAAAAAAACGAGTGCTTTCGTCAAATTTCCCTCTCAACCGTTAGCTCGACGACGACTGTAATCGTCATAACGCAGATATAACAGAAAATCAGAAAGATGCCCCATCTCCTCGTCAGATGATATCCGTTCAACGGCACGAAGATGACCGTCAAGAGCAGTAGGACGAGCAAGCCCACTCCGCTCACAACCAGCGTTGCAGAGAACGGCAGCGTATATGGCGTCGCGGACTGGGAGACAATATACAGGCCGGATATTCCAACACCGAGCAACATGTTAAGCATGGGACCGCCAAAGCATGCGGAGAACCCCATGATTGGAGCGAACACCTGATAAAGATTGGGTCAGAAATAATAGAAGAAAGTACAGAATCAGAAATGGAAATCACAGCGACACTCATATTCGCCACAAGATCTGCCGAGGAATTACCGACGGCAAAGATAGTCAGACCAATAAGAGCATCTGATAGGCCAAAAATAAAACCGAATGTCTAAAGACCCGCTACATTAAAATTTCGTAGAGACAGAGACAAACGACATACCTGGAGTACTCCAACGACTTCGTCTGCAATGGCCATAATCCATATCATAGCGATAAAGAACCCCATCGATGTGCGCAGCAACCTTCCTACGGAATTCTTCCCGTTGGTCGCGAAAACAACAACAAGAGAGCCAGTTGCAACTCCTGAGATACCCGTGGCTAGCAATAACCACAGATGGCGTTCCGCACCACCTGGCAGAAAATAAATCAAATCACCTTTCTGGGTTTCACAGAGAGAGGAAACGACTCACTGAAAAGAACTCCCGCGCAAAATAATGGCCCCAGGGCACACTGAACTGCCATCAACCACTTGTTGAACTTCAACTCATGCAACTCTTCTTGAATTTCGTCCTCAGCGATCAAGGCTCTGTCAATCTCCATTCCCTCTTCTTCGAAATCAATTAGCCTCGCATCAGTCCCAGGCGACTTCTCAAATTCGTATTCACTTCCTCTGTAGGGCGTCACGACCACAGGCAAGGTGAGGGTTAGTAACATCACTGCAGGTGCGGCGAACAGGGATACGACTTTTCCTATGAGCGTCTTTTCGTTCCAGCATCGTAACGTTGGGAACAGTATGTGGCACGTTCGAGCGAGAACGTGCAATGCTTGTTGTCTTCTTGTAAGGGGGATGTAGTTTTGAGAATCCGCGTCCGTTTCTGTGGGGGATGCAGGTGTCCGAGAGATTGTAGGTATGGAAGAACTTTGAGGCTGATCAGCAACATCGTCTGCGATCGAGCTGGATGATCGTTCGTCTAAAGGGACGCCTAAAGCAGCATCCCACTGGTCTGCCTCATCAGCATACACAGGCGTTCTCGGCCTGGACCAAGAATGGTGGTAATGATGATGTGGATAATGGCCACGCATATATGGCGTCAAAGGGTGATCAAATATGCCCAGAGACGAGCTGGCAGCTTGGTTCTGAAGAGATGCAACAACCTGACGAAACTCCAGTGCGCCAATAAGAGAAAACGAAGGCATTTGAGGGCCATAAGGAGATCGCAACGGCGAAGGTGGTCGTGATTGCGAAATCGGGGTGACAGATAGGTCAGTCTGGATGCGGGTGGGTCCAGGATGTGATTTGGCACGAGGCCTGACTTGTGATAATGCAGGTGTAATCAGTGATGGGGTTACATCGGGGGTGGACTCAGCTGGCAAAACTTGTCAGCGGTCTCGCTCCAGGGATAGCATAAAAATAAGCGCACGATCGTCTCGGTAGGGTTCAATAGTGATCTGAGGAAGCTGTTCTGGTCGATACTCGTCCCGTATAAGGGTCTCTAACCTGCGACTCTTCTCCTTTTTCCGTTCCCACCAACTCCCCACAACTACAATAACCACGTACACAAAATATAACCCAATGAGAGCACCGGCCTCCCATGCAAATATCTTCCCGTCCCACAGGAACAAGAGGAGCATACTGACTGCGGCAGCGAAAAATCCTGCGTCCCGCAGGAAGGGATAGCGATCCACCTTGAACGGTTTGATGATACACATCGACCCAACGACACACGAGACGATAAACGAAGCCGCACCAAACAGCTCGCCGATTGCCAAACTCCCCGATTCCCTCTTCATTGCCGAAAAGGTAGAAAAGACGTCCGGACTCCCATTCCCAAAAGCCAAGAACGTAACACCAGCCACGTTTTCGTCCAACCCCAACGTCTGGGCAATGGTTGCAAGATTCGGGCAGAAAAAGTCCGATGCGCTAATTCCGAGAGTGGAGAACAGTAGGATGAGCAACACGACAAGACCGGTGAAAGCTAATGGTCTGACTGAGGGATTGGAACAGAAGTATAGTCGGAGATAAGGTATTGAGAGAAAAGATTCGTTGTCGGGACATGCTTCGTGAACATGAACGCACTGCTGTTCTGCTGGTAGAGCTATCGGTCGGCACTAAAGTGAGGTAGTTGACGAAAGCAGTTCAAAACATAATCAACAAACACGCAGTACCTCGTTATCAGAATGCAAATAAATCAAACCGTCTTTTCCAGATGCCTCCAAAGTGCGTCTAAGCAGTAATGACGAGCCCGCGTTTCTTATGGGTCTGCCGTATCGCGACTGTGAGAGTAGAATGCAATTGATGACCAGGACGACGATGAAAAACAGTTTGGCTGGTCCGTTCGGCATTGCAGGGGGACTCTTGAAGGAGAGAGACAGAAAGAGTATAAATCTAGGCAAAGATTCGCTGAGCCCACAGTTCCTGGCTCGTGTATCCGGGAAAGGACGGATTATGTACTACGATGAAGTTACTGTATTCCTTCCAAACCAAGATATAGTAAGTACAGTACAATTTCGCAGCACTGAGCTTTATTTAGCACGATAACAACTGTTATCTTTCCCTCCCCGGTCCGACCAAGATCTTTATAAATACAGACCCATTGCCAGCTGATCTACCCTCGAATGGTTGTTAACGTTAGTCTGCTCTGCGTAGCTTCTAATTGCAAGATAGCAGTCTGTAGTGTCCATCGGGAATGCTCTTCATATGTGCAATGCTAAACGTTCACCGTGTGCATATAACTCAAGCGAAGGCAGTCAATCCACGAAACGATGCTTTGTCGGCGTTGTAGCCGTGAGAACACAACGCCTCTTGTTTGTGACAATGTTGATCCAGAACTGGCAACGAAACCTGTAAATTTTTGATGTTACCGAGAGCGCTTTTGCCACTTCACCGTAACCAGTATGCCGCCGCCCACTGACATGTAGAGTTGTTTGTGGTGCGGCGGCTCGTTCCGTCTCTCTCCCTCCCCAATACTGCTGTCCGTTTCTAGTGCCAAGTTGTGCTCTAACAAGGAATCCGGGAACATTCTTCGTGCACAACTTTTCAGAGGAGCCAAGAATGTCGATGCTCGCCACGGAGTCGTCAACGACGTTCCAGGAAATCAAGGAAATCAGTTTTATGCTACTGGAGATCACTACAAGATGCAGGCGTGTTCCAACCGTTGGTGACATGAGAATGATAACTAATCTCGTCTTCTGTAGGATAATGGTACTGTCATTATAAATTGTTTTTGTGCTCATCTAATTGTATTCGAGAGTAGAAATTTTGCTTCTCGACAAGCTACAACACGTCCAGTCTGCGGGATATCTGTCTGCTCGCCATCAAACATGTCTGCTAGGCACGTGAAAGGCAGAGCTACGCCGGATCGAAAAGTAGAAAAGTAGGCAGCTGATTACGAGGACAAATATGTCTATTGGTTGAATAGGACCGCAGGGTCTGGTAAATCGACGCTTGCAACAACATTCGCCAAAACATTATTCGCACAGGAACGACTTGGACCTAGTTTCTTCGCTCTCGTGACTTGAGCAACACGGGGGACACCGGCCTCATATTTTTAATTTTGGCGTACCAACTCGCATTCCGGACCCCGAGTTCAAGACTGCCTTTATTCCGATCATTTAGTTCCAAGAACGTCTCCAGGCTCGAACCTCTCCTCGTACAACCATTGAGGTCAGCGGGGTTTTCCACCACGATTATAATAGATGCGCTGGACGAATGTGAGGATAAAGAGCCTGCTTCGGCAATCCTTTCACTTTTAGGTCAACACGTCTATGTGATTCCCCACGTCAAGTTCTTCATTACTGGCAGACACGAGCCGCCTATTCGAACTGGATTCCGAGTTCCATGTTACGAGAGCACACGGAATTCTTATTGCTACACAAGGTAGACCGGGTATCCGTAGATCAAGATATCGAGCTATATCTCAGGACTCGCCTATCAGAAATTGCCGTAGGAAGGAGTCACTGTGATTCAACCATGCTGTGGCCTACGGATAAAGAGATCACGATTGCAATCAAGAAATGCTCTGGCCTTTTCATTGTGGCGTTCGTCATCGTCAAATTTGCCGGAGATCCCAATCGTATACCTCAAGAGCAGTTGGAAATCATTATCTCTGACTCAGATAACACTGTCCATGGAGGAAAGTCAGGAGTGGATGGGATATAGTTGCTAAGAGGTTCAATGATGTCGATGTGGATGATGCCGACTTCTACAACCAGTTGCGACTCGTGGTAGAGTCGATTATATTGGCCCTCAGCCCATTGTCATGTGTGGACCTGGCGACGATCCCGAATGCCTCGCCGAAGACTGGAGTACAATCCGTTCACTCCACTCAGTACTTATGGTTCCGGGTTCGGACTTGGAGCCTTTGCAGATCTGCCACAAATCATTTGCAGACTTTCTGACCAACCTTAGCCGCTGCAAGGACAAAAGGGTCTACATTGAACCCGCTGTTTCATCTGGAACTCGCGATGTCGTGTCTGAAGTTGATGAAAAAGCTGAAGAGGAACATATACAACCTACCGCGCTACGCCATGAACAAGCATGTTCATGATCTTGGCGAACATCGACAGACATATATTGGAAAAGGATCGGAGTATGCATACAGATCATGGGCCAAATATCATCGCTCTTCTTCTTGTGATGGCGACGCTGTTTTGTTCATGATCTGCATGCATACTCCAATCCTCCTCCAATAGAAGATATTGTCAAGTTGTTGGAATGTTTCTTTGAGCACCATGGCTTGGGGTTATGAGCATCATTGGGATCCTGGCTGTAGAATTTACTTGCTTGGTGACATTGAAAGCCTGGTTGACCAATGTGAGTTTATCTGTATTCAAATTGATGTTTGACTTTGGGAATATTGAACGTCCATTTGCAGGTCGGCTTGCGGGGCACAAATCTATTCGCTATCGTGAATGACAGTGACCGGCTTTTGTTGCGGCTCTTCGACGCCATTGAAAAGTCGGCTCCTCATGTGTACAACTCCGTTTTACTTTAGTCACCTGGGTCCTCTCTTGTTTGAGTGTTATATCAAGGCCAAATTCCGCAGGAGGTGAAGTTAATAAATGCAATTGAAAAATCATGGGACACGTGTACCAGACAAGTACAGACAGGACCCCCTTCTTATTTTCTGGATTCAACCGGCCTACTATATTCTCACATAAAGGTGTTTTTGGTTGCGGATGGTGGAAAAGGTTGTGCGGAGATTCTTGGAGTCATGACACGAAGGCGTCGAGCCACATTTAAATTTCGGGATGAGAATTCTTTGGCTTGGTCTCTTGCGTTCTCACCAGACGCTATTGTCCTCAAATGGTGTGTATCCCTACATATGATATCTGTTGATGCACCCACTCACCAATCTTGTTATTAGCGGGGGAGCAATTGGATTCTGGATGAGCAGGGGAGGTGGATCTGTTTGGTACTTTCTGATCTGAGGGAACTGATGATCGATTGCAATGGGAGGACGGTTGTTTTTGGATGCCTTGGTTGGGTGGTCACGATTATAGATATTTCAGGTGTACAATACTGTGTGGGCCATTCTCTCATTTTTGCTCCACTAGTACCCAGGGCCGTGTTCCAGACGTTCGTACGTTTTTGTAGTTGGTTTTACATCATAGGGAAATCCACTAAAGTCTCATGTACTGCATGATTACGCATGATTGTCCTGGAATTAATATTGCTCTGCAGTGAGGCCTCTTCCAAGTCTGCGGTCGGTATATGGCCCAAGGCCTAAGCAGCATCCCGTCCACGATAGCGAAATATAGTCCAAGGTCTCCAGGAGGTGAAGCAATCCACCCTCAATGTGGGCGACATCGAGATGCGTCAGGACCTGGCAGGTGTCCCTTATTGGCCCTGAGGCAGATGCACCATAGCCTTTATAACAGGAACCCGACCAGATAGTAGTAGACTCGTGACCACTCCTTCTGTAAGACGAATCGACTCTTCGACGTCTAACAAGATAGTTCGTGTCGTCTAATATCCATGCGGAAATTCCTGGGTGATCTTTCGAGTCATTGGGAAGTCGCAGCATAGGCTAGCGTGAACGGACATGGTTAGTAACCCATTTGGCATGAACTTTATGAACACATTTCAGTCAGTTAACTGGCAAGTTTCAAGCTCAGCCGAGAAGAATCCGGTCGTAGATAATTATCTGTATGTACGACGCAGACGACAGACAGATAAAGCTGTAATAGTACATTGATAATGTGCTCTAGAATAACTACATATTATAATCAAGCTTGAAGGACAAAAAATACAGATAATGACTCTGGAAGTGTAAAATCATGCAACCATCGGAGAAGCAAAGTATATTGCCGCCGCATAGAGCAAGGACGAACTCATCGCCATAACAGTACCGCCTATCCAGAACTTGTAAACCGTCGACGCCTTCACACTGTTTGCATCCATGAACGAAACCACCCCATTAGGATTCCCTCCAAAAATCGTGGAAGAGCAAAAGCAGTTATCATATCCACCAGAAAGTTGCATCAGACAGGCTGCAATAATCCCCAGCCCGCTAATCACGCCAAGACATTTTCCCGTCCAACGAGAAATGCACGCCATAGCGGCTAAAACTGTCCGGCCGCGAGATTTTGGTCGCAGACGAGCGCAGTGAGAAAATATGCTAGACAAGAACACCAAGACGAATACGATAGTACTCAGCACGCCGTAGAGTACGAATGTGAGGGAACGACAGCCGATGCCTCTGGGCGGTGTCTCAAAATGTATTAAAACCGCCGCACCTGCAAGTCTCATGTTTAGTGGACGTTACACACATGCAAACAAATACTGTACCTGTTGTACCCCATTGCAGACAAAGGCCAAGAAAGGCGGAGATCAAAGCACGCTCAACTACACGAGGCGCCCAAAGTGGAAGTGATACATGATTCTCTGCTGCCGCCATAGATAGTGCTTCATGGGCTGCAGATGGACCTAGGTTTGCACCTAAACAGTAATTCACGAGTTCATTGTTACTGCCAACCCTATTCATCTCAGAATCTTTGAAGTTCCAGTCACTACCATCTACGGTGATTTTCCTGTCAGCTCTGGCTGATGCGTTCTTGTACAAGCGACGAATAAAGTCAGCCTGCCTGGACCATATGAAAACCCTCGAGTAGTTGAAAATCGGAGCTGAACGTTTCTCGTCTCCTTCAAAATGCTGGACATCGTGCTTTGCATAATCGATGGGACGGCTCTGATACCCAACCATCTGTGATGCGAGACCTTCCTTGGTTGGTGGTATCGCTTCCAAGGCTTTGGTATTTGCTTCAGCCAGGGCGTTCCGTAAGTGATTTGCTTCCGGCTGGGAGCCCATTTGCAACCAACAGACAACCAGGGGAAGTAGGTAAGACCAGACAGCAAGGATAGCATAACCCGTATCGCCGGGGACGATGATGAAGTTGCCAAAGTCAGCAAAGGAGTCGATTAACGTCAATAAGACGGATATTGTGGCCTATCAAGAGCTACCCAGTGAGTGGTCGGTAATAAAAACATGAGACAAGGAAGACGACTGACCCAAGAAATGTTCATAGCAGCCGGAATGTTCCATTGTCTTGTCTTGTTGCTCATTTTGACCATGATAGCCCACCATTCATCATATCGAGGGAGGACGACGAGGGAGGCAACCGAGGCGAGGTCATCAGCAAGCTTGATTGGGGTATGTTGTAGAGCAGAAAGGACGGTCGGAACACGGTCTACGTTTGGAAATTTTGGCATCTCGGCGAACTCTTCTGCCAGCCAAAGATTGTTGAGGCGCGTGATGGCTAACGAGTAACTTGCCAATGCAGGAGATCCGACTGCAAGAAGTACGGACATCAGGTTGACAAACCTGTCTATGGATCTGTTAATTACTTGCACCAATGCAAAAATGATACGAAAGCTCGCCTTCAGACCCGAATGGCAACTGAAACATCAATGCAATCCAAGGGAGGAGCCATGTACTAAAGTTTTGAGAAAATCCTGTCCAGGTGAAGTCCCCAGGGCCTGTTCCGCATTTACACTTGCATTGGTTGTAGGTGAGGGTAACGATCTGAGTGTTATTGTTGACAACACCTAACGGACCTAACGAGCAGCGTGCCCATGCGGGTGTGGGATAAGAGGTAGTATTTGAGGCAAACGTGTCATTGGAGCCATTCCAAGCCGTCCATTCCTGCAAAATGTCCTTCTTACATAGATTGAGATTAACTGCAGATATGACAGGGGGATACGAGACGGCGACAAGCAGAAACGGAAACAGCTTGCCTGCGCAGTCAACGAAGGATTAGTATAGTATGCGATACTAGTTGCAAACGCACTCACTAAGCTTTGCTCTCATCTACGACTGTTAAGGCAGCTACTGAGGAGCAGAGGGAGAGGGGAGGACAAGAAGATCACGGTTAGTTTCACGGTATATATAAAAGCTTCCCTGTGTATAACCTAGGAAGTAGACATTGATTGATGGCATCTCAGCAAGCGCTCATGTAACCCGATACGACGTGAACACCTTCTACTAGCTCTGGGTGGTCGACCTCATAAGACCAGCCGGTATTCATTGGAACACCTGTCTGTGTTTCTCTACGGTGATGGTATGGCTTTGTCGTATTGTGGTACTAGTAGACATACCAACGGATGAGGCAGCTTCCAGTTGATGATCCTGTGCTACTGGCAGGAGTTGGTAACTGAGATCAGGCCGTCTTCATGGGTATTTCGGCTTTTTTCAATTGTCCACAGCCTTTGTTTTGAGCTCATATATGTAAACCTCCTCAGTACTTGTGTCCTGGCCAAGTGATCTTCAACGTGAAGGTAGCTATCAGGAACTGTCGCCCCTACCAGCCAGTGCTTCTTCCTTTCTCACCAGACTCGGCTATATCGACGTCTTTGCTGCCAAGAGACACCTTGTAACAATGTATCAAGATAAGGTATAGACTGGGCATTGCGGCCCTTGATGCGCATGAATCAATGATCTATCGACGCCTCTTCTCCATTGACTCTAACCATATAGACACATTCATATGGAGGTCGGGCGCCAGTTTGCAGGTAAATATGATTGCTGCGATTTTGGAATAAATGTAATAATTTCTCTCTTGATACCTTGGCTTTCCAGGGACAGCCGTAAGGGAACTTGGAGAAAGTCTTTCAGATGGCTGGGCATATCCAAACTTGGTAAGGCGGTACTCAATCTCCCCCTAACGAATCGTCCTGTGCATACGTACTTATATGTTTTCCAGGAATATACTTCGATGAGAATACCGCGTGCTCCGTATCTAACTCTCGAATATTGATTAGAGCCGCTCTGTGATCGTACTGTTTTCGGCATGCTTACGGGTCGGCCCTACTGGATGCTTATTACATCATTATCTCTTCGTCAAGTATCAAGATCCGGAGAGGGGTATTGTGTGTATGCTGAGGCCTAGCATGCTGTGAAACCTGGGTCGCTCGTGTACTTGGAAACTTTCAATCAAAAATTGGCTGGATGTGCCGTATCTTCACAGTACGCGCACATACTCGTTGAAGGTAACAGGAACGCGCCTATTTTTCTTTCGCAACCCCCGTTAACTGCTCACTCTTGTTTCTTTTTAATCCCACTCATTTGAATTACAAGCGCGCCTGGTGATCCCACAA
>QGOD01000070.1:71296-84003 GCA_003313065.1 Sarcodon sp. MG97 | reverse complement strand
AATTTAACTTCCGTGTACTCACTCCCGGATCTCACTGGTAGCCCCTTGAGTCAGTCGACCGTCACCAAGATCTTCGCCAATCCTTCACACTCAATCACAAGTCAATACCCATACAATTACGTTCATCATGTAAAATACTCTACTGCAAAAATCATTGTCCTGCCAATATACCTTCATGCTTCCAGACAAAAGTGAGCTACGAACAAAATACAAAGACAGGGAGATCATGCTACCATAGGAGAGGCAAAATAGATCGCTGCTGAATACGACAAGCAAAAGCTAATTGCCATAGCTATACCTCCGATCCAAACTCTGTAAAACGTGGTTGATGTTAAATTGTGTGAACCAAAGTAGAGTGTAAGCCTCTCCGAACTAGCACTCCCCCCAAAGGTTGTAGTTTTACAAAAGCAATTGTCGTATCCACCAGAATACTGCAATATACAAGCAACAATCATCCCCAGTCCGTTTATCACGGCAATAGACTTTCCCATCCAACGTGTGATACAGGCCATCGAATCAAAACCTGGTCGCCTGTGGTATCCCAGCCATGGACGAGCCAAATGAGATAAGAAGCTAGATAGCAACATCAATGCGAATACGATTGTACTCAGTATGCCGTAGGCTGCGAATGTAAGGGAACGGCAACCAAATCCTGTTGGTGGTGTCTCAACAGGTATCAAAATCGCTGCACCTGCAATATGATTCTCAGCGTATGCCAAATACATATACGAATTAGATCCCGTACTAGTTGTACCCCATTGCACACCAAGACCAAAAATAGCAGCTATCAAGACACGTCGAATGACATGAGGAGCCCACACTACATATCGACCTTCCGCAATCATAGGCTGTGATTCGTGGATCACATCCGAGCACGGGCTGTCACCTAAGCAATATTGTACGACTTGAATACCATTGCCGACCGTATTCTTCTCAGGATGCTCGAAATCCCAGTCACTGCCGTCGACGGTAATATGCCCTTTAGCCTTCGCTGATGCATTCTGGTACAAACGGAGTATAAATTCAGTTTGGCTTGACCATATGAATACCCTCGAGTAATTGAAAATAGGAATTGAATTTCTCTCATCTCCTTGAGGGGGCAGAACGTCGTGCTTTGCATATTCGATGGCATAACGCCCTCGTCTGATTGCCTCTGAAGCAACTCTTGTTCTAGTCGACAGTGTTGCAACATGGCGTGCACTGGAATTCGCTTCCTCCAAGGCATTCCGCAATTGATATGCTTCCGATTGGGAGCCCATCTGGAACCAACCGGCGACCAGAGGGAGTAGGTAAGACCAAACAGCAGCGATCGCATAGCCGGAGTCACCCGGTGAAGCATAGAAGTTTGCAAAGTCGACGAGGGAGTCAATTAATGTCAATAGAATGGATAATGTGGCCTATTGAGAGGTATGTGATGAGAAACAGAGAAAGGATGATATAATGATGAAGGTAACTGACCCAACAGATGCTCACTGCAGCAGGAATGGTCCATCGTCGGGATTTCTTACTCGCTTTCGCCATGATTGCCCACCATTCATCATACTGAGGAATGACGACAAGAGATGCAAGTGAAGAGAGATCAGCGAGCTTGAATGGAATATGATGTAATATAGAAAGGACGAGAGGTACATGTTTCTTGTTCGGAAATGGTGGTAGCTTGGCGAATTCCCTTGCTAACCAGAGACTGTTGAGACGCGTGATGGCCAGCGAATAGCATGCTAGTGCGGGTGAACCAATTGCAAGAAGGATAGACATCAAGTTGACGACCACGTCTGTGTATCACGTCAACTATATAGTACCAGATTACGCGAGTATCGCAACTTGCCTTCCGATCCGAGTGGCAACTGAACCATCAGCGCAATCCAAGGCGAGAACCAAGTACCAATATTTCGAGTAAAGACACTCCAAGAAAAGACTCCAAGGCCTCCGCCGCATAGACACATGCACTGGAGGTAGGTGAGACCAACTTTGGTATTATTCGCAATATCCGAGGGCTCTAAGGGAGAGCAGGCTGCCCAGTTGAGGAGATAAATTGGAGATGTACCGTTGGAGTTATTCCAAGAAGTCAAATCCCGCATAATATCGTTCGTACATGTGTCCAGGCCCATGGCAGAGAGGGTGGGGAGACATGAGATTGCGACAATCACGAACGGAAGAAGCTTTACTGCGCAATGGAAGGTGGTTTAGGGTATTAGTAATAGCGACTAACGCCACGACAATTATCGGAATACTCACCGAGGTTTGAACTCATCCTCAGTCTTGGAGACATTTACGCAGAGTGGGGGAGACCCCGCTCTATATATACGAATGTGTGCGGGCTATGCCGCGGATGACTGAGTTGGAGATGATACGGTGATAAAATTCAGACTTGAAAACCACTGGTTGCACCGTGAGACTGAGCGAATCCAGTCAGGCCCAACTATAATCATATTTAGAATTTGAATTGATTCAATCATCGACCGCAAGGTAGCTTTCAATGCAGTGCTTACCGCGAATTAGACGTTGATTATAATATTATCTAGGAACCGTCATGCGCCGGGTGTCAGCCTGTCACAAACGCATTCGGATGCCAGTATCGGAGACACACAACCTTTCATGTATGATGATCATAGCAACATGTTGACAACGAAAAAGTAAATGAAAATAGTAGCATAGGTGGAACATGTACAGAACTCATCTTTATCTTCCGTCTGTCTGGAAAAGAGAAGGTGTTTCCATCATCTTCCGCTTCTTAACAAGTATAACCGAGTTCTCGGCATCTGGCGTGCCCCCTTGCCGGTCTATTTCCTCCATCTGCCTCTTCCGCTCTAAAGGCTCCTCCTTATCATCCGATTTCTCACCGCATTCGCAAGGTCTTGAGCATCGCCTTTCACCCATCCATCGAACATGCCTTCCCATACTCAAGTGCGCACAAAAAAAATACAAATTCCAATAGACTCTTGTGCTTGGGGCTTCTTCCTCGGTCGAAAGATAGTGACAAGGTGACAGGGCCGACGTAGGAAAAGAACAGCAATATAAGATCATTTTGGAACGAGAACGAACCGCCTTCGAAAACCAACGAACATTGCTGTTATCCCCAGGACTCTCAGGGTGGTCCCAACCATCAATGGCAGGCTGCTCTGTTTGAGAGCTACTAACTAAACTGCAGGTGGACATAAGCTTCTCTCTTTCCTGTGACGGAACATTACTCCGGTTTGCGACGTGCAGCGATGCCTTGTATCGAGAAGGTCTCTGGTAGAAGGAATCGACGAGTCGTAATCATTGTCGCTGATAAGAAGATACGGCTCTGGTTCTTTGTCACGGTTTTTGGTGTCTAGATATCAAGTGAAAATTGCTGTTATTCCGTAATATCTACGTAGCAACCGTGATAACCCTGTTTGTACAGCATCGAACCTTGGGAACAGTCCGTAGTAATACATCTGGACTTGAGGAACTGTTGAATAGTTTCGTCATCTGACAAGACGGTCTCAGAAAAAAGCAGAGTGGTTACCAACGAGGTCACTACAACGTTATGCGAGTCCGAAGCCTGCAATCATGGTTGCTTGTTGACAAATTTTGTCTTGAGGTCACGGTGAAAGATCCAATTTACATGGCGGCAGCCGCAGCGAGTGTCATCGTTTCGGAACATACAGCGTAGCTTCCGTGATAAGAAATCGGATCTTCCAGACACATTCAATGAAAAGGATGGCCTGGAGTTAACAATGAGAGAGATGAGAGTAGTAGGGGTTATAACGTTCTTTCAGGGCAGGTATGGAGCTTCGTGAGAATTGAGGATGGAGACATGTTGCGATAATCGGCGAACAATGCATCTACAATGAAAACTACAAAATAAATATGAACAGCAGCACAGGGCTTCGAGTTGCCTATTTCTCCTTCGCTGGCATCCCTCTTCTTCATCACACAAAAAAAACGATCCGTGTTAACGAATATCGAAACTGAACTAGTTATTCTCACTTTCTACTTGTTTACCTTGGATAAATAGCTGTTCGACCAATCCATTGAATCTACTTGATATCTCCAGCCCAAGGTCATGTCCTTTCAACTTGACCAGCTCTACTTTTGTACCCAGCTCAACCCTCGCCATCAGGAATACATGCAATAGCCCGAATTTTGTGATAGACAAGTAGCTGGCCGGATTCCAACTGCATCGGTTCTTCGGCTGGAACGCTCAAGTGTTCCAAGACGAGTCTGACTTGACTTGTAGGTCCATTTATCGTCAACTCGAGCACGGACGTGCATAGACCCAATGTAACCTTCAAATCTTTACTGATCGCCTAATTGAATCTATCCAAAGTCAAGTGAATGCAATTTTGAAGTGGAGGGCTCCATGAATACGAGCGCTGGTGATGGTATGCTGCAATAATAAGACAGACAGACGCCAAGGTCAGCGTTTGTGAGAGTTGAGAATATGATGGAAGTTGTCGACTGATCAACAACAAATCCTCCTTTCAATTTCCGGGCAACGGGTAAAAGTGCTAACAGATACACCAATAGTTAACAGTGAAACTGTTAACTACCGAACGGTATATATACACAACGTTGGGCGCTGATGCCATTCGCACACTTCAGCAGACCTGCCGTCTCTTGTAAAAGCTTCCCAACGTTTACAAGTGGTCCAAATGACTCTTAAGAGAGAAGATGCCTAGTCCAGCCGACTTCATCGCGGATCCGAACCCTAGTCGAGTCTCACCCTACCGTTACTCACTACAGTAGCCTCTCGAGTCAGTCGACCGTCACCGAGATCTTCCAATCACGAAAAGTCGAACAACAATCCGGTTGACAAAAGCACACCGACACGCCAAGCTTACTTGTTCAATATCGAATCTTGGGGGGGGGGAAAGTTTTCCGGCAAGGTTGATACAACTTCGAGCACGTCCAAAGTCTGTGATCACGGTTGCTCGTTCAGTACTTCCGGCTTGCATCGTTTCAGATTATAAACCGTCGCCAAGCACATCGGTTCCTCGTCTTACGTTCAATGAAATCCATTGCAAACGATAACCACAAGCAGGCAACTTGGCTCCTGTTTAACTATCTCAGAATGTAACTACTACTCACCACTAGATAGGTTTTATGACCTCCACGAAGATCAAAACCCAATTGGTAGACTCAAATATAATATATTGACTTGATCATTGGTTACTACAATTATGTTCATCGTATATCATAAACATCATTATTCCGTCAATCTCTATGCTACATGATACCCTCCAGATAAAGGCGAATTAGATTTAGGGATCATACTACCATAGGAGAGGCAACGTAGACCGCCGCTAGGTACGACAAGCAAGAACTTATTGCCAGAGCTATGCCTCCGATCCAAACCCGGTAAAATGTGGTTGATGTGAAATTGTATGAACCAAAGTATCGTGTAAACGTCTCCGAACTAACGCTCCCTCCAAAGGTCATGCTGTTACAGTAACAATTGTCGTATCCACCAGAAAGTTGCAATATGCAAGCAACAATAATCCCCAGTCCGTTTATCACGGCAATAGACTTTCCCATCCAACGTGTGATACAGGCCATAGCATCAAAACCTGATCGCCTGTAATGTCCCGCTGGCAGCCACGGACGAGTCAAATGAGACAAGAAGCTGGATAGCAACATCAATACGAATGCGATTGTGCTCAACATGCCATAGATTGCGTATGTGAGGGAACGGCAACCAAATCCTACGGGTGGTGTCTCAACAGGTATCAAAATCGCTGCACCTGCAATATAATTTCAACATATGTTCAAACACATGCAAGTTGGACCTCATACTGATTGTACCCCATTGCACACCAAGACCAAAAATAGCAGCTATCAAGACACGTCGAATGACATGAGGAGCCCACACCACATATCGACCTTCCGCAATCATAGGCTGTGATTCGTGGATCGCATCCGAGCCCGGACTGTCACCTAAGCAATATTGTACGACTTGAATATCACTGCCAACCGTATTCTTCTCAGGATGCTCGAAATCCCAGTCACTGCCGTCAACAGTAATATGCCCTTTAGCCTTCGCTGATGCATTCTGGTATAAATGAAGCATAAATTCAGTTTGGCTTGACCATATGAATACCCTCGAGTAATTGAAGATAGGAGTTGAATTTCTCTCATCTCCTTGAGGGCGCCGAACGTCCTGCTTTGCATATTCGATAGCACAACGCCCTCGTCCGATGGTCTCTGAGGCAACTGTTGTCCTAGTCGACTGTGCTGTGGTGCGGCGCGCATTGGTATTCGCTTCCTCCAATGCGTCCCGCAAGTGATATGCTTCTGGTTGGGAGCCCATCTGGAACCAACCAGCAACCAAAGGAAGCAGGTAAGACCAAACAGCGGCGATCGCGTAACCTGAGTCACCCGGTGAAGCATAGAAGCTTGCAAAGTCGACGAGGGAGTCAACTAATGTCAATAGAATGGATGCTGTGGCCTATTGAGAGGTATATGATGAGAAATAGAGAAACAATGATATAATGATGAAGGTGACTAACCCAACAGATGCTCACTGCAGCAGGAATGGTCCATCGTCGGGATTTCTTACTCGCTTTCGCCATGATTGCCCACCATTCATCATACTGAGGAATGACGACAAGAGATGCAAGTGAAGAGAGATCAGCGAGCTTGAATGGAATATGATGTAATATAGAAAGGACGAGAGGTACATGTTTCTTGTTCGGAAATGGTGGTAGCTTGGCGAATTCCCTTGCTAACCAGAGACTGTTGAGACGCGTGATGGCCAGCGAATAGCATGCTAGTGCGGGTGAACCAATTGCAAGAAGGATAGACATCAAGTTAACAACCATGTCTGTGTACCACATCAACCATAGTGCGAGTTTACGCTAGTATCGTGAAGGCCTTACCTTCCGATCCGAATGGCAACTGAAACATCAGCGAAATCCAAGGAGAGAGCCAAGTACCAAAATTTCGAGTAAAGTAACCCCAAGAAAGGACTCCAAGGCCTCCGCCACACAGACACATGCACTGGGAGTACGTGAGAACAACTTGGGTAGTACTGGCAACATCGGAGGGCTTTAATGGAGAGCAGGCTGCCCAGTTGAGGAGATAATTTGGGGATGTGGCATTGGAGCTATTCGAAGAAATCCAGTCCTGCATAATGTCGTTCGCACACGTGTCCAAGCCCATGGCAGAGATGGTCGGGAGACATGAGATTGCGATAACCACGAACGAAAGAAGCTTTACTGAGCGGTGGAAGGTGGTTCAGTATACTAGTAACAACGACTAACTCACGACAGTTATAAAAGCACTCACTGAGGTCTGATCTCATTCCTCAGTTGTAGAGATATGTATGGCGAGAGTGGAATGGTATTTCGGGAACCCAGCTCTATATACCAATTTTAGTGAGCTGTGCCGCAAATTACTATGATTTCGATGGAGATAATGAGGTGATCGAGGGGCCTGAAGAGCAAGCCGTGGCTACACTGTGAGACCGAATGAATCCACTCGGGTGGGAGGCATACACCCTTTCATGTATGATGATCACAGCCAGCATCGTTGACAACGACGAACTGAATGAAAACAGTGGACGCATGTACAGAACTTGAATGTTCTGACATCTTTCGCTTCTTTACAGACACAGCCATTTTCAAGTCCCCTCTTTTCGGCATCTGGCGTGTCCCTTCGCCGCTCTATTTCCAGTCTAAAGCAGCTTCTTCGCTCCCGCCTCCTTATCGCCGCACTGCAATCGCAAAATCTTGAGCAGCGCCTTTCGCCCATGGAACAAACACGCTTTCCCATTCCCTAGTGCGCGCAAAAAAAATTTACAAATTCCGACACACGCTCATGCTTGGAGCTTTCTTGTTGATCTAAAGGAAGGCGAAAAGGTTGTCGTAGGGAGAGAACCATCACCTAATGTTGTTTTTGAATGAGACCGAACAACTTTGGAGAACTAACGAACAATACTTTACACATCAACCGTGACAACCCTATTCGTACGGCATCGAATCATGGGGGCAGCCGGTAGTAATACATCTTGACAGGGACCTGATTGGAAAGAACCGTTGAATGGTTTCGTCTGATAACATGATGTCAGAAACTATGAAGAAAGTAAGGAGGGTTACCACCGACATGACTGCTGCAACGTTCTGAGGAGGCCTAAAGTCTGCGATTATAATTGCTCGCCCGACAAATCCCGGCTCCAGGTCACAACGAAGAACCCAATTTCCATGACAGCGAGCAAACAATAGAAAATGCAGTACCAGCTTCATCGTTTTGGATTTTAAACCGTAGATAAGCATGAACGAAGTCTCGAGTCTTCAAGTCGCGTACAATGAAATCCATTGTGGATGCTTGTATCCTACCACGAGCAGGAGTAGTAGGCGGTTGCAGCGTTCGTCGGGGCACATATGAAGCTTTGCAAGGACCGAGAAAGGAGAGTTCGTTCTGCTAGTGGCAGAGGTCCGTTGGAAGAGACTGGCAGACCTGGTTACTAGATGTGAGCCGACCAGTTTTCCCATGCCGCTTCGTGATGCATAAGAAAGTTTGGAAATAAATATACAACGGTTGGTGTGCCCGTTTCTCTTTCGACACCTCCCAACGACCATTATTGTCCCTACTATGCAAGGCGCACTAACAAATCACACGAGGACTTGGTCTTTCTTCCATCAATTGGAGAATCGATATGCCTAATCAAACTCAAATCCTACTTTTAATGAGTCCATTTCCTGATGTTGTACCCTGCCATCACTGAAGCGCTGGATGCCATGATGCACGTTCAATCGATATTTTGAGTCCCCAACTAAACATACGTGTTAATCGCTTTGTGGCTCATCATGTAAGTACATCGATACCAAAGCAAACCCAAGGCAAGAATGAGGACTTTGAGCTAGAAGCTCGGGGATTTCTTGAATGAATATTTATTATTATTCATGAATTTTACGATCCGGTTCTGGCGAATGGTCCTTGGCTCCACACTCTAAATATACAATACTGTACAAACGTGATAATCGTCGCAATCGACACCTCGGGTCTCCTTGACTCTCGTATTAAAGCATCAAGGCTCTGCCTTGGAATCCTTCCTCATCAGTTATTGCATGGGAAGCTATGGCGAATACAGGGGTATCATCGTAGCCCATGTGCAGTTCAGTGTGCATGCCTTGATTCGCCGCATTTCGAATGTTGAGAAATATCCGAGCAACGAGCACTGGGAAAAGAACATCTAGCAGACTGCGGGGCTGTTCATATGGAAGTAGGACAAGCGAATAACCGTTATACTGACGGGTCTGTAAGAGACTTCATATCAGGCTATGAAAGTCGTTAGCGAACAGAATTTTGATCAGCAATTAGATAAAAGAAGCCCACAGCCGAAGTGATCTTCATAGTCATACTCGTAATTTGAAGGCCTGTCAGAACACACGAATCACATGAATACCAGACATATTTCCAGGGTCAAAGAACGTACAGAGTATGTAAACGTAGAATAGAATGCCTATAAAGGATGGTATGTGTTCTAGAAGGCTAAGAACGGAGAATGAATAATTGGCACGCACCATCTCTGTGAGTAACATTTGAGAGTTCGCCATTGTTACCAAACCGACCTATAAATGACGAGGGACCGTGAGTTTCTCGTGAGTTTCTGACAGCGACAAACACCAACACGATCGGAAAGCGCTGACTGCCATGAGCGTAAGGACAGCTACAACGACATGAAGATGAGTGCATTTTATGGAAAGCCATCGGCACGTACTAGCATCGAACATGATCAGTGCTACATAGACCGCCCACAATCTTTCTGTAGCAGCTGTTGTGACAAAACAACCCCTGTATCCTGGATATGGCGGAGGCCCAACTTCACAAAAATACAATCAAACAAGCGCAATCAATGCAATCTTATGGACGCACATCTGATCGTAGAGTCGAACTTGACGGAAATAACAGATGACACGACCAGACTTGTCAATAATATAGCCCCAAGACTGATTCCGACAATTTTGTTTCTGTTCCAAACTGCCCAAGTTCTAATAGCAACTGCAACTACAAAGGAAGTTACAGCTTGACAGTTAACTTGAACGATATACAAATAGAAAGAAATTTACCTTCTGCAAACAACAGTACGACCAATTGCAGCCCTGCCTGTATGATCGAATCATCCAACGATTGCATCGTTGAAATACTCACATCCTAGTGCAGGAAATAGTACATGACAGTTTCTTGCTGAAAGATCTGGGAATAATTGGTCTGCCAGAAAGTTTAGTCCATTTCTGGGGCAATCTAGAGCATGGAAGCGTACTGAGAAGTAGTATTATCGTGGTGATGAGTGCCGTATACCTGGTCATCAGAAAGAGGACTTTTGTGTAGGTCCATTGCGAGAACCAGATGAGTTTGATCTCAAGATGCAGCGTCAATAAATAATCGTATATCTATAGCCAAAGATAAAGTAAATTTCAGGGAGGTGAAGGGAGGCCATACAAGTGTCACAGTAGCATTTACTGCAGAGTCAGTCAGTGAAATGGTACGCGTTATTAACGCACAAGCTGAACACACTAGAGACGTACTATACATCCGGATGTTAGCAAAAGGTTCTTCGCTCCAGAAGAGGAAACGTACGTCCAAAACAAGCCTTTGGTGTTGCAAAAACTGAATTAACGAGGCGAGATCCATAATGTGCGGGATATGTCACCAACAGAGAGTCCTCCTTGTGTTTAGTAACGTGGGTTATGGAAGACAGGGCATCAAATGCTCAATGCTCGTTCATTTAAGACATAGGCAGGGATTGAAATGGTTTCTTAATGAGCGCCTTGGAATCTTGGGTCATATGGTCCGATTGCGTCGGAAGGACCAGGGCCCTTGTTAATCCTGCAGACAAGCGTTGAAAGTGCAATGACAAACCCAGATGGCATCAAAACATTTCAATGACGACGATGACATTGATTTCCATAAGGCAAATAGTGAGCTAGTAATCAGCGCCGTTCCTAATGAAATTCGTCATTGAATTTTAGAGTGATCCTAGAGACTTACGGTAGACCGCCGGAGATCACTGACTCTATAGATATTTCTCTCATAAAACTGTCGAGTAACTGGATCATCTCATCGTCAGCACAGCCCGCCAGCCACATGAGTCCACGAACTGAACCAGTTTGGCAGTAATAAGCGATCCTGAGTGTGTGATAATGAATAAGCCACGACCAAGCTCCATTAACGTGAATGTTCATGGTTACTGAATTCGCAGAGTATCTGTCCTTCTCAACATGATCTCAAGCAGATTTATTCCATTGGTACGGAATTCATCCGTGAAGCATCATAATAGTAATGGAGCCATGAGCCGACAATTGTGAATGTCGAAACCTTTGACAGACAGGAATGACCAGGTTTGCGAATTGCAGTACCTCCTAAGAATATCTTTTGTGAATGGAGGACGCTTTGGTAGAATGGGGTAGCATAAGAGACAACAAGATGGTTAGTCAGCATTGGCGAACCTGTTGTTACTTGTAAGAGCGTGCGGGTCGAACATGACTCTCAGTAGCTGGCAGGCGCTTACAAGTGACTTATGACATGCCAAGTGTGATGGTTCAACTGATGCATGATGCAGCAACAATCTAGCCCGCAGTCCTGCATAATGAATTCGTCACCTTCTACACTCCGGCGGTAAGGTGTTCCTGCCGCCGAGAGTGATCGCAACGCGCGGCAATGTCCAGTATGGAGAAGGTCTCTTGAGGGAGGGATTTGCGTGGCAAGGGGTGATACTTGTTGCCGATAACACGACGCGGCGCTGTTCCTTTCACGTGTGTTCTTTACAACTAGATGACAAGTAACACTTATCTCCAACAGATGGAACAACGAACCGATGGACCAAACAATACGCATCAGCCGTGACAACCCTTTCCGTACAACAAGGGACTTGAGAACTGCTGAATAATTTTGTCTTCCGAAAAGGCAGTGTTACAGAAAGACAAGGAGCTGACAGACGGGAGTGCTACAACGTTAAGCGAGTCTCAAGTCTGCGGCCATGATTGTTCGCTTCAGACAATGATGCTGGAGCCAGATTGTACGACAACGAACAGTGGAAGAAGTAGACACCGCGTTGTCGTTTCAGATTGTAACACGAAGACGACGACAAAACAATAAAGCGATTCTTCAAGTCGCGCTCAAACTCGATGGCATCCATTTCGAATACTAACCACAAGCAGACAAGACGTCAATCCGGAAACATATTTTGACAAACACTCACATACGAAGGGTGCATGTAACCTACAATAAGCGACTCGGAGATGAGAGAGAAGGTGGATGTTGCGTTCTTGGGGGCGTACAAAGCTTCCAATGATTGAGGAAGGAGCGTTCGCTCAGCCAGCAAAGGTGTTAGAAGAGGGTTGTCGCTTCATCCGCACCGTTTTTTTGTAGTGCGAAAAGCAGTGAATAGGCGTAAAAACACGATTGAAGTTTGTTCACCAGTCGGGAATACCAACTGAAGGATTTCCGTCCCTTTGTGTCTGCGACTCGGAACTGAAGATTAGTACAAAACAAACCATGAGCACCGCTTATTAATACTGGGATTCTTTTCCATTTCAACGAAAGCCCCTCATCATAACAGAAAAGCAAGTCGAAAGAACAGATGCAAGTACGCCTTCGAAGTCTGCCACATAGTAATGACTCAACATTGGCCTGGCGAAATGAGCCCCAGTTTCTTTCGATTTCCACTCTACAAGGCCGGATCTGTATAGACATCACTGAGAAATTTACGGGGTTGTATTGATGTGCCATTATTGACTGCG
>QGOD01000070.1:55059-69093 GCA_003313065.1 Sarcodon sp. MG97 | reverse complement strand
AGCTTGGCTATACAGTGAAGTATGCGTTTATTATGACGATTAGTATCACGAAGGTTGGAAAAGCACTGACTCTGTAGGTCTGATCTCATCCTCGATTGCCAACGTGCTCACCACAGAGAGTGGAGTGGGATAGTTTAAAGTGGCCAACGACAATCTCGGAGTTTTTGACATTTGTGGCCCAGCTTCATATACTCTGGAAGGGCTGTAGCTTCGAAGACAAGAGGCACGACTCGAAAGGCACCACGTATAGCGCAAGGCAGTGTTGGCATGGCCATAGGTACTGCCATGAGCCATGATTAAGATGGCATTGGCCTCGCCTGCTCAGAATCACTGCACACCACACCGCATTTGCCACAACTATTGAAGATGCTAATAGTATACAGCAGAGCTGTCATGCCAAGCCAGGAACCGGTGACTCATGACCATTTCGAGAGCTAGCACTGGATGCACATCCAGATCTTGGTATTGACAATATGTTAACAATTTGAGGATAATACTAAACGTATCTAGTACATATTGTTAGCAAATTTTTAGTAGTTATAAGATAATGTTGACATACCATGATAGTAAAATATGGCTATGCATTCGTGGAGATAATGCGAGGGTAAAAAGAGCGCTCCAGGGCCCTGAGTGGCGTTAGATAACCCACCCACTGAATCGCCGAACCTCGAGGCATTAGAGTTATGGGAGGTATGCTTTGTTATGCAACTCGGCGGCGGCTTTCAACGCGAACCAGACTGGATGTGAGGAATACCCTGCTCCGAGGCAGCAGCGAGCGCGTGAAAGCACAGGCTGTTGAACGTGCGAATCTTGAACTAGAGTAACGTTCAATGTTTAACTTTAACTTGTTCCACTTTTACATTCACATTCGCAGAACCATCGTGATATAAATCTGCAACTCCTTTATTATTAGATGAGACTCAGAAGGATGACCGTATAAATGACTCCACGCTGACTATGGACTCCCAGCTTTGAGTAACCGTTGTATTAGTTTCTTTAACACTTGCAATGCGACTCCGTTTGTATTCCATTTCTAGCTGCTTTTCCACCACTCTTGTTTCTTCGTGTAAACCCCTCCACAACCTCACGAGTCCCACAGGAATGCACCACAATACGGTAAGTGAAAATCCCTGATATCATCCCTACTCAATATCGACAAAGGCAAATCAACGAAAGTATTAAACACGGGTTGAACAGGCCGCTCCTAATAACGAGATTGAAGTTCGAGGTACGCTGAACCAGCCTAGTACACCAAGGGTATATCTCGTTCTATTCGAGTTAACATCTATCAATACAACGTCCTAGTCCCCTACAAGCAGAAACACAGAACGAAAAAAGAATGTACACTACTTTATATATGAATGTAATTTAAGTCGGAAGATATAAATATCGTTCTCAAGTTCTTGCGCCAAGTTCACCATCGTTCGTCCTTCTGCGTCTTGTCACAAACCTTTCCTGCGCGTTACGTACTGCACTGCGCCATCTTCTATTTCCTGCGAAGTACGGCCTCAGTTGCAGCATGCCGCTTCTGTATGAGGGAACCAATTGTCCCTCCCTACCGTATACGGGTTTCCGTCTATAGAAAACTTTATTTTAATTGCGTGGGTGATGGCGTGGGGGTGGGAGGTGCAATAATAGGGCTGTGGCTGGATCTCCGCTTGACGTAAGGTAGCGAAGTGGGTGTGCTCTCAATAATAACTTGAGGCAACAACATCCTTTGGATCGTAGGAGATGGCGAAAGTATAGGAGGAGGAATTGGCACAGGTCGAGCAGGTATCCTAAGGTAAACCTTCGGTTTGAGGCACCTGTCCTGCTCATCTTCGCTCGAACTCGTCAACCGAGTGACGTTTTTTACCGTGTCTGAAACTATCTTGATCTTCCGTCTGTTCGGAGGAGAAACAGGAGAAAGAGGTGTTTCCATCATCTTCCGCTTCTTCATGGGTGCAACATTTGGTGTAGTATCCTGTGTTGTCTTCTTCCTGCTCGCATCTGGCGTATCTCCTTGCCGCTCCATTTCCTCCCTCTTCCTCTTCCGCTCAAAAGCAGCCTCCTTCGCTTGCGCCTCCTTATCCATCCGATCTCTCACCTTATTCGCAAAGTCTTGAGCATCACCTTTCACCCAGATATCAAACACGCCCTCCCATTCCCTAGTAGGCACCGGGAAATCCAAATTCAGATAGACGCTCGTAATTGGAGCTTCTTCCTCGGTCGAGACCGGCGAGCGTCGGGGCGAAGGGGCCGGCGTAGGAAGAGACCCATCACCTAATGTCGTCTTCGAACGAGACCGAACCGCCTTGGAGAACTCACGAACAATCCTTTTCGTCCCTGGAACCCTCAAACTGGTCCCAACCACCAACAACAAGTCCGCACCACTCCGTTTCTTGCCTTTGCCCTTCGAATTACCAACTAAATCCTTTCTCACCGCCTCGCCCAACTGTTCACCATTCTTGTGCTCTTCGTTATACAAGACCACGCTCGGCCGAAGTTTACCCACGCCTCGTGATCGCTTACCGATCAGCTGACGGGTTTCCTCCAGAGCAGTACATTCGGGACAATGAGGCGGAATACCAGAGATAAGCAAATCCAGATGGTCGCGGAGCGGATATGCATGTGTACAAGAAACGCAATGCAACGTTTCCAGTGTCCCATGCAGAGGAATCGCCCGTGGAATCTCCGCCGGAGGTGACGGGAAGCGTGAATGCGAAGCAGGCGAAACCGGGGGTACAACAACCCTACTACGCTTGACCTTCGACCTAGAGCCACTCAATTTCGGAACTCCAAAAGTCAACCCGGACTTGGACTCGAGCGCATCTATATTCTGCGTATACACGCGGAGGAGCTTCCCACGAACGTCGAGCGCACGCAAGAGCTTATGAAAGGGAGTTGGTTGCGCAGATTCAGAGAGTTCTGAAAGCTGTGCGATCATCTGGCAAAATAGTGCCGTGGTGTCTTCGGTCTATAAAAAATTTTCAGCTACCGTAATCATAAACAAAGAAGGTTTTTTTTTTTTCGTAAAAGGGGTAGAGTCGAAGAGATGAACAAACCGGGCAAGCAACACTTACCTTGAACACAGATGCATCAAATAAGTCCTTCCCAGATGTTAATGTAGGATTATCCCTTTTCATAGATTGAAACAATCCGTCTGGCGACCTGAAGTCAGGTATCCCAGCTTGCACCGAGATCCCAGCACCTACAACAAAAAAGAAAGAAAAAGAGAATCTATAAGCCCAAAAACAACACAAACAAAGACAAAACCTGTCATACCACATACAACAGCGATACGGCGAGCTTTAAGAATAGCCTTAATCACCCTGCCCATATGCCGGTCAGGCTCGCCAGAAGGCACCAAGAATGACGGCGATGACGGTAACGGCGTTTCCCCATCCATGGGAAGGAAGTAGGTCATATCTGACCCTCTTTATCGCAGACTATCTGCTTAGCAGCGAGTTTGTCGTCGCTCTCTGAGAAGAGGGAGGGGAGGGGTGAAGTTAGTTGCCACGCACCGATCAGGTTCCTCGCTCGCACTTTGCCGGTCTTCGCCTTTTTACCCGATATATATACGCGTACTCACTACGACTAGCTAGTTACACTGCCAGGCCTGCCACACAACGTTCGGATCTGCCCACTCTCCACCCACAGCTCCCGCGCGCTCTTTCTCTCTCTCTTCGTTTCACATGTCCAAACAAGCAGAATCATCCTCGGTGAATGCGCCGACAAAAGAAGAAACACAACCTGGACTGGGTATTCTAGAGGACGATGACGAATTCGAAGAGTTTGTTGCACAAGGTTCGTTTTGCTCAGTTATTATGTTCAAACTTTATCCCTCATCACATATATTGTGGTTGCTTGCTGGATAATTTAGATTGGGAGGATTCTCATACTGAACTAGCCCATCTGTCCGGTGCCGCACCAGGTGCAGCCACTTCAGGTGGCGATAAGCTATGGGAGGATAACTGGGACGACGATGACATCGAGGACGAGTTCAGTCTCCAGCTGAGGTACGTCTATCATCGATCCGTCCGTGAAGCGACGATTTGTAATATCGCTCCAGGGCCGAGTTAGAAAAGGGGAATAAGCCGGGTTCAGATGCAATGCAACACTAACCGTCCTCTATCTTTCTGTGTATTATCACGCTTATAAAAATTTATGCGAAAACCGTCCACGAACGATGTCAAGAATTAATATAAATTAGTCACGATTCACAAAGCTATCATTAAAAATAGAAATCAAAAAATCATAGTGCATTTCATGCCTTGACATCTTTTTCATCATCGATGGTTTCGTCAATGGATTCCGCATCAGTCAAACCCATTTGTGAAGTGTCATAACCATGTTCTTCAAGATACGCACGGAACTAAAAAGATGCAATATGTAAGCGAGAGGCAAGTGGCAGAGAGGTTGTGCACATACCGCAACGTCCTCTTTGGTCATTCCGTCTTGAGTCAGGGGCTTGATAAACAAGAAGGTGATAATAGCACTCAGTACAGCCAGGCCTAAATTCAGTCATCAAAGACGGTTACCATATCCATCAACGAAATTCACTAACCACTAGCGACCCAGAAGGGCCCGGTATTTCCCCTAACCGAATTTGATCCGCCGAATGCTAGAGGCACTTTTCAGTCACGGTCGACAGCCGAGTTAAACGACAACTCACCATCTATCATGGGAGGGAAAGCTTAAAAAATGAAAAATATGCATCAGATACTATCATTCAGCAAGAATGGGACAATGCCTACCCCATGTACCAACAAAGGCACCCACTTTTCCAACAGCAGCAGCGAAACCATAATATTGACCACGAACAGCAGTTGGGCCGCTCTTTGCGGCCAACAACCCAAGACAGTTTCCTGGACCAAGTTCACCAAAACTCAAGAAGATCCCATAAACGACCTGAAAGCATTTCATCAGGATTCCTACAATCGTTCTGCAGTTAACTCAATTGCTTACAGCAAAAGCGCCAATGTTGTGTTTCAGACTGCAAGGGGCGATCAGGTTTGTGGCTGACATTAGCGATAATGCAAACTTACTGTACATAAAGTCCACTCATGATGAAACCAATCAGTGCTTGCATCAATAAACCGAAAATCTACATTCCAGAAGATGTTTCAATCGGCTATCAGCCTAGGTGAATGATCTTACCATCGAGTTCTTGGGGCCAAGGAGATCCAGGAAAAAAGCACCAATGAGCGTTCCTGTATCGCGATTATAACCTGCAACAACTTTCTACGTCATAGGACTTACCGGGCATATAGAACAAGCTAGAAAATCCAAAGTCAAATCTACGGACTCACACAGGTGAAATAATAGGAGCTGCTTACTTGATCACTACACTCCAGCCAAAAATAACTGTGAGGGCATTAGAACTACCGGTAACGCTTTTGGAAAAGGTCAGCGAACAACATTATGCACCGAAGTTGATGAACGATAGACCTGTCTACAACAGTGGACGAATAGATGCCGAACTATATATCGATGAGCAATGATCAATCGTGGATGGGAAGGTGAACTGACTGGATAACTAGGAATACGGTTAGACGATACTGCAAGGTATGAAATAATAATGAACGTACGTGATGAAATCGTAGATAAACCTAGATGACGACAGGGGACATTACATAATTGTACAAGGCTAGCACACAACTACTGACGCACCATGTCAGTGAGACAGCGAGAAGACCTTTCCAGTATCGTGCAAAAATCAACCTGTAAGGTATCTTGGCGTTTTTCATGGAGTCCTTTTTGAATCTCGTGGGTTCTTCCATCTGTAGACGCCAAATGAACACTGCAACAGCCGGAACGACTCCCAGGCCGAGAGATAGTCTCCATACGGCACGTAGATGGTTGGGTCCAAAGCTAGATACAGAGACGCAAAGGTCAGCACGACAGCAGATGAGATCAGCGTATAGGTTCTCACATCCAATAAAGGACCAACGGCACAAATGATGAGACTACAAAGCCAAAGTCTATCATGGAGTCTGCGAAATTGAGAGTTGAGAAAAATCAACAGCAGTGAAGTATATCGTTACGTACTGGTCGCAAGCGCAAACCATCTGTGCTGAGCGTTTTTGCTAATGCCTTTTTCCTCAGACTGCTCTGAAGCAGCAACAGACCCACAAGGGTATTCCGCACCAATACCGATGCCGAGCAGGAATCTATTGCAAAAAATAAGCCCCGTGAAGCTACAAGAGAGATCTAGTACTCACCGGCATGCACTCAACATAGCAAGCATGCCCCCTAGACTGTGATGGGCACCGCTAGATGCGGCCGAGAGACCAGAGAATACAGCGACGATACCAGTCGCAGTCATCTAAAGATTTTACTCTCAGTTTACAATCCGATCAAAAATCGAGAATCACCGACCATCCCGAATTTACGACCTATACAAGTGATGGTATCAGAAAGAAGGAAAAAAGGTTTGATTGGGATCAATTTGATCTGCTCACCAAACTTATCCGAAAGATAACCAAACGTCAGCATTCCAACAATCGTACCGGCAAACGCCAAGCTGGACAAAGTGGTAGCATAGTTGTGGGCATCCACAGCATCCTTTCCATAAATGCGCCTCAAGACTGCAGATGACATTTGAGCTCATTTGCTATAGATTAGGTCATCTAGTATAAACTCACGGGTATTGACTAAAAGGAGGCAGAGTCAAGTCGAGATTAGATATATAAAGGAAGGATAAAGAACATACCGCTTCCAATGATACCGTTGGCATAACCTATTGTATTATCAGCTCAGCGAAAACCAAATGTCATGGCGAGAAGTTCAAATACCGTCAGAGAAGAGAGCTGTTCCACATCTAAGCAGGAAGGAAGAATTAGGAAGCGCAAATAGGGCAGGAAAGAGCATAGAAAACGAACGCAAAGATCAAGGAGACCTGGGATAATTTCGGCTTGGGTGCTTCCATCGACATTGTAGACTGTATTCGAGAGCGAGATGCTCGTCACGAAACCGACAATGAAGGGAGGGAGATGGAAGTTGGAGCGAACCACAAGTCTCATGATCTTTTAACACGCTTGTAGAGGAAACGGAGTCGCTATCAAAGAGTTGCCGATATATGCATCAGTCACAACGAGGGTCACACAAGTGGAAGATAACGCACGTTCATTTGAGATATCCTTAAACGTTCAACGTAAGGGTGGTACATATCATGCACCGACGTACCTGTCTGATTTTCACCCGTCCAAGGTGGATCAAACACAATGATCGCAATCGGTTGCTGCACCACCACACCCAAGCTGCCCTTTGCAAGCGAATGCTCTCAACGTGTTCTGGTTCCTCGGTGCGTTGTTTTGGTATTGAACGTGTTCCGTAGGCTCCAATCACAGTTTCGGTATATATGGCAATACGGAATGTATACAACTGAATTGCCGGCGGATGTAGTAGTTCTCGGATCTACATAATAGTATTGGAAGCTCTAAATAGCTGGATCCATTTAATATGTCTTACCGGTACTAACTCTCCCATCTCAGCGCACTCAGTCTGTAAGGCCAAACACGCACCTAAAGACTGTCTACTAGGCCTCTGTCGTCTTTCAAGGTGGTCCAGAGCGCTTCCTCATCATCCATCATCGAAGCGGCCTTTGATAAGCGGAGGACTTCTGAATACTGTATTGTATGTCCCACCGCAGTCAATCACAGACTTTTCCCATTTTAACCCTATATCTGGGTTAATCTTCGGCTTTCCAGCCAAAATTTGACCCAGATATGGGGTTAAAACGGAAAAGTGTGATTTTATAGTTCAAACCAAGATAAGGGTATGCATGGCTATCTCCTTCGACTAAGCGCAAAGCGGTTGTTGTTGTTCACTTGTATTTTCAAACGTTCTGCACTAAACCGGGCCATCGGATTGAATCACCCTGTGTTAGGCTTATCACTTTTAAGGTTATCCCGGTGGATTTTCGTTGATAAGCATAATTATAGCCCCCATCCTCAGAACGACACAGCTATACTGTTTGCACCATCATCGGAATACCCTCACAGTACATCATATCGCATAGCTTATGTTTGCAGCATGGCTTTCTGTTGGAGGTTTCTGGAATGACACACCTTGGTAGGAATATCTAGTGGCTAATTTTAGTTATATTTCGTACGGCCGAAGATAGAATCATCTCTCAAAGCTGTTCGATCCTAAATCCAGGAGTTCACTTCGTCCTCGTGGGCACACTTATGATGGTTTGAATGTGAGCAAAAGACAAAGGCAGAGGAGAATACCCACCGTAAAAATCTAATCGCGAAGTCCACTGCCGTTCGGCACAGGGGTTCGGGTGTTATCACCCTTGAATAACCACCGGTTGCTTTTCAACCAAAGAAGGCTCAGTTGTCGCCGGTGTGAGAAAACGAGAGCAGAATGGTTTCTAAGCCAAGTTCCTAATCGCAATGGAGCCGCATTGTTATGAAGACGGATAGATTTGTCCAAAATCAAGTAAGACGCGCAATCTCAGTCGGACTTTGAACTGAGCCCGAGATGTGAAAACCAAAATAGAACGAGGTGACAAGTCAAACATCGATTCTCCCTAGCGGGAGCAAGCAGGTCCAGGTCCAAGCAAGAGCGCGCAGGAAATTCGAGTAAAGGGGACAATATAGCCTCTGAAGAGAGCGAAATTATTGAGAAAACGGACAAATCCGGGTCCCTTCATTGACTGAAATTGAGCAACATGAATTCGTATTGAGAACTTGAGGAATGAACCGGTCGTTTGTGTTCTAATAGTCGTACACAAGTCGGGATTGATGAAAGCTATAGGCGTACAGAAGTGAAGTTCCTATGACGAGATGGTACCATAACACGCGTAAGGGTATGGATTGTTGGAATTTCGGGAAGAGCAAAAACGAGGGAAACATATTGCTACGGCAGACAGCGCATCACCTTCACATGGATTAAATTAAGAATCTGAATACACGGATGATAATAATTGATAACGCACAAGAGATTCGACGTTGCGTCCGGGTCATAATGGACCATCGCGAGTAGATATAGACCGAGCCAGTGGTAACATGATACTAGCAGACCCAGATCTCGCATACAAAAAGCCAATCAAAGCCGCCAGAGCTCCCACTTGGACGAGTTTATTTGAGAACAAGAGGGAGAAACTGTCAATGATAACGGGAGCATGTTACGGACAGAGGTGGGCAAATATTCTAACTAGAGCGATAGGGGGGTGCATGTTAGGGAACATTTTTTCGCTTCGGGGGTGAAACAAAAAAAAATGATTTTTGTGAGCTCGGAATTTGACCCGAAGGTATCAAATTTAACGCCACACCGACAAGGTGTACACTACGACACAGCTCCTGACAACAGACGGTCTAATGCAGTTGTCATTGGTAGGTCGGGTGACGTCCATGAAAAGTATCGGTATAAGATCCATGCCGAAAGAACAACCGGCACAGGAAGCGCACTGGCACTCGTAGAGAGTTCCAGGCACGAGGGACGAGTGTAAAAACGAGTTAGGCGACTGACAGAGTCACAAGGTGCAAATTGGTATTCCCACAGAGACGTTACAGGACGAAATCGGGATCAAAGATTGTCGATGGCGAGTTTGTGCATCACGGATTGAAACTGTAGGAAGGAGATGGGAAGGTCGGATGTGGATGAGGAGTGATTGGTAGAAGGAAAGGGGATTAAAGAGATTAATGGTAATACCACTAATACTATCTGACAGAATAAGACAGGTCCGATGATAATACGCCGGTCTAATGTCCGGTCTCCGGCATCCCGACCAACTTGGCCGACACGATTGGTCATTCGTGCCTGGGCCGGCCTATCGAAGTCGTAATTATTAAGGTATCTACTTTCGGACTCGGAGACGATATTTCCACTGGAGCAGAACATTCATCGCTGTATGTAATTCTTCACCCCTTCTCTGCATCCAACTTGGGCCGTTTCTACCCCGCGGATAAATGATTGCAGTTTGCAGATAACACACCGTGGCCTGCGGAAAACAAGCACGTGGCTGATGTTAGCAACCCTAGAGGCAACGGGAGAAGATTACTGATGCATATTCAGGCATTTGGTCAGAAGAATCGTTCAGAGGGGGTCGTACGAGCCACAGGAGGTGACTGTACTCATTTCAACACGCGGGTTGGGCGTTGTAAGGATGTTAAGAGGAATGGAGTCGGGGGTGTGTCGGCAAAGTGCGGGTTCTATGTCATCTCCCCGATTTGGCGGCTTTGTAAACTGTTGAAACGGATGCTTATGCTATACTAAAAGTCTTACTCTTTTACGCTCCCTTGATTGAATGTCCCGTGCTCTCGTCCCCTCTGTGCTGTAGTATACACTTCTCTCATCTTTCTCGTCTCCCGTTCCATTTCGATGCCTGCTAAGCTGGTCAAGTTGACTATTGTCTCTGATGTGGTCCGTCAACGCTACTTTTTGTGCTTACAAACCCGCGTTGACCATCCGTTATCTGTTAGGCGTGTCCGTGGTGTTATATTGGTCAAAAGGAAGTGATTGGCGCCATCGACGACGTTACCACTTCCTATCCAAACATCTCCTTTGAGGTCGAATACCGTCCCTACCGCCTCCACCCAAGTGTCCATGATGACGAACCTCAGGACAAACTCACCTGGCTCATCAAGAAGTTCGGTGTAGAAAAAACAAACATGATCCAAGACAGAATCGCCACTAGAGCGAAACAGTGTGGTCTGGATATGTGAGTCAATCAAACTCATCTGCTCCGCAAGCCTACGCGCGCTCGTGCTGATTCTGATGATTACTTCCAGCAAGGTGACTTCTGGAAAGTTGTGCTCAACGTTCCGGGCACATAAGCTCCTATTCAAAGCTTGGAAATTGGGCGGTCAGAAGACTCAACAAGCCATGCTAAACGGCATATTCAAGGCGTACTTCACAGACGTCGCTGACATCTCGGACAAAGGGGTTCTGGCTGATATTGCTGAAAATGCTGGTGTCTTGGGGAGAAAAGAGGCAAGTTGTTCGTTTTTATTGCTACTTTACGTCTTGTTTAAACCTGTGTTTTTTTCAGGCTCTGAAATACCTGGAATCTGAAGAAGATTGTCAAACGGTTGAAGAAATGATGGACCAAGCCCGTGCTAACGGTGTCAGCGGTGTGCCTCTTATGATTATCGACGGTAAATGGGCTATCAGCGGTGGACAGAGTAAGGATGTCTACTTGCAGGTCAGTAGAACGCCTCTGGGTGTATGGGTTTTCTTGTTTGACTAATGGATCCCCTTAGATATTTAAAAAGCTGGCCATCTGTAACGGTGGCAGTTCACCTCCACACACAATTGAGACTGATTCTGAAGCCACCTGTTTAGGCCCACCGACTGGTGAGCCAACGCCAGCATACTAGTTTCTTTATAGGTAGTTTCCGGCATGGATTTGTCTTGTTCTTCCCACTTGTTTTATTTACCTCTGCAGCCTCTCTTTCCTTCATCTTTGTATCTATTCTGGGTTTTCCCTACAGATATGCCACCACTTCGCATTTATGGTTAGCGTGATTATTACAAATTCAATGTGGGGAAGTGACGTCACCGCACCCACAATATGGTCCGATTTCGTGTTGTCAGCCTTCCAACAGTTCCCATGACCATGATGCTCGCTGTAACTCGCGCTCTCTGCAGAAATCGTCAAGCACGGTTGTCGCGCATTGTGTCGCCGATATCTGTCCGTGCATTTCACTCACCGTTCAGCGCATCCACCAACGCCTCTCCGTTGACCACTCCCAAACCTTCTACAAGTAGTAGTGACAACATATACGAGAAACAACTTGATCATTCTCCTCAACCTACCACAAGCCACTCTGGCACGAAGACATACGTCGTCTCCGAGCCAGATCCTTCAGATAAACACTACGAGGTTCCTACCGGAGCCTACCCGACCACATCACCGTACCAGAACTTTGAGCCGGTGACGTATGAAGGGATGGAAAACAAGCAGATGAGCTCAACGAGCGCAGGCCTCGCGCACCACACGCTCAGCCAACGCGCCGGGGTGGTTGAGGAAAGCGCAGCGGCAAGGTACGAAAAGGTACCTGGGGCTGAGCGCGAAGGAAGTTTTGGCGGAGTTGGGATGATGGATAAGCAGAAGGCTGGGAAAGGTGGGGCTGTCAGTAGTGGCGGATAGGGATCTGGAGCCGACAAGGATGTGTGTGGGGTGGAAGCTGATGATGCTTTGGAAGGAGAGAAATTGGAAAAAAAGAGGTTTTGAAAATTGAAATCGTTGGGTTGAGAACGATAATGAGGACGTTTTTCTCCCTCGCACCATGTTGTAACAGTAAGAATGCAACGGTTCTGTTGTTGTTGCCATCCTCCTCCCCTCATATCTAGTCGTCATAAACGAGAAATTGTAATTATTTATTTTTCAATGGGTTTTCAACAACCCGGACCAGAGTACGCAGTTCAAGTTAACTTGTTTGTTTTACTTGCCAATGACCCCATAGAGAGAGGACCCTCGTTTAGTACCGAGAATACCGAGTCGAGACTGATAACGCGCTCGGAGTTCGCGTCGATGCACGCCGTCATGTCGTACGAGTCCATGATGGCATGAACGTGGCTTACAGGGTTCAATATTCAGGGGGACAACCCACCCTGTGCGCACGCGTTCAAGACATGGAAGAATCAGTCCACTTGAGTACACTGTGCACATGGCTACCCGAGTATACGACCCGCAGAGAATCAAGAGTCATCGCCTTTCGAGTCAAGTAAGACTTTGCAGTATTCTCAAGATCTTCAAATCAATGCATGTCCCATCCCATGGGCCCACACACGCTGACTCCGATCTGAGAGATATTACCAAACACGCCCCACCTGTCCTTTTTTTAAAAAAAAAAACAAGTTCACCGGGGATTAACCTGTATAGCCTTTTTAATGTTACGCAAGGGGAGAAAATTGACCGTAATTGGTACTCGCATACATATGTTATATTTGCCGTTTGCCGACGGCTCTTTATAAGACCGGGAGAAGGTGGGGGCCGGGTTGTTGAATGAGTCCCGCGGCGTTGTTGTAGGTGTGCTCTTTTGGATTATCATTTCATGATGCTCTTGTAGTAAGTTGTAAGCAGTGGTGAATCCGTGCGAGAGTTGCTGACGATGGTGATGGTGATGATGGGAAGAAAGTTGCATTTATGATGTTTGTGTCCCACAGTACCATACTATACCTCATCCCGTAGTCGGATAGAGTGAGTCCTCAATAGTATTGTATAGAGAAGAGCCAAAGGTGATTGAGAACGTCACTGATCCAAGTTCTGTCAATCATGGGGATAAAAAAAAAAACTCTGAAAACTAGGTTATATATTGAAATTGTCCGGTACTGTGTCATCCTACAAAAAACAATAGTCTCTTTCCCACATTGAGTTTTTGGCTATATAGTAGGCAAACAAAAAATACAGAAACGGTGATTATACAGCAAAGCGGTCGTTGCTTGAATCAGATAGACTAAGAGAAGATTTCCGGCGTTTTAAGAAATGGTGATACGCTGAGGCTCTTGACCAGGCGAACTCTTCGGGAAAGTAACAGTCAAGAGTCCATTTTCCATGGAAGCCTTGATAGCCTCAAGCTATGTGAAAAAAATAAAAAATCAAGTCAGCAACCTGCACAAACACTGTTAGGCGCAAGAAGATCTTACCGGTGTGCGTTCCGGAAGCATAAGACTCCTAGCAAACTTTCCAGCCAACCGTTCCTTGATAACATATCCATCCTGACTCCTCTCCTCCACCTCCGAAGTCTGGCCAGACACTGTAAGGCGATTATTATGCACGTCGATGTTGATCTTGTCTTTACTAAAACCAGGCAGTTCGAACGTAGCCGTCACAGTGTTCGCCTCTGGATTCTCGTGGAGATCCATTCTGTTTTTGTTTGTGGTGAGTTTAATAGTTCACGGGTTATCAACTCTGGGGGGATGAACTTGCCTTGGCTTTAACATATGGTTCTTGTCCAGCTTCTCATGAGCGGTGGTGTTGCACCACTTCCCTTGAAATTTGAAGGCTTGGTCAATAAGATTATCAACCTCAGAGACCGAGAAGAATGGTTCGTAGAAACGCGCAATAGACATTTCAGTTACAAAGAGTTGGTAGAAGCG
>QGOD01000070.1:26704-41024 GCA_003313065.1 Sarcodon sp. MG97 | reverse complement strand
CAAACCCCTCCCGCTTAGATGACGGTTGCACATGAGCCAAGGCTTGTTCGAAGTCCGCGTATTGGATATTTAGTGGAGACAGTTGGGCTTCGGTCAAAGGATCTGGATGTGCACGAAGAAAATGGACAATAGAGCTGGCGGAGGAATTTGACGAAACGTTGAAACCCGAGAATGGTGGGGGTTTTGAAGATGCCTGCGGTATAGCGTCAAGATCTTGTGGAGGGACTGGTGAGTCTACGAGCATCGACGATGAATCGCCTTCCAGAGTAGATGACTCGGAAACAAATTCGGGAAGTATAAGAGTACCTTCAGATATTTGTTGGAAGATACGTTTCACAGCGATGATTCCTGCAGCGCCCGTCAGGGAAGCCAGATCTGCTCCGACGTAACCTGGCGTTGCTTTTGCTAATGCAACAAAATCAAAATCGCCTTCGAGCCGTAATTTGGACGACTGTACACGCAATATTCTGAGATGACGTGAAAAATACGAACGATGGTCAGATCTGTACGACTCACTGAGCACGCGCCTCTTCGTCAGGGACCCCCATGCTTATTTCATGATCAAATCGGCCTGCGCGTCGCAGTGCAGCATCCAGAGCGTCTGGTCTATTGGTTGCTCCAATAACTACGACAGGTTTATTGTCCGTCTTATCCCAAGACATATCTAGAAAAAAAGAATGAAGCCTTGACACAAGATGATACCTAGAGGAACTAACCATCCATACACGTCAGGAATTGTGCGACTATTCGTCTTTCCATTTCTCTCTGTGCGCTTTCTCTTTTCGGTGTAATAGCATCTATCTCATCTATGAATAATAAACACGGCGCGACTTTCTGGAAAATGTTAGATTATTGATCTGAGTAATATGATTGAATACCTCACCTTTGCCTCTTCGAATGTATCTCGTACTGTCTTTTCCGACTCTCCGGACATTCCAGATACGATGGAAGGTGCGGAAATGCTTATGAACAGCACTCCAAGTTCCTGCGGAAAAATCAATAGCGAGATACAACAGCATGACCGGACATACACCAGCAATTGCATTAGCCAACATAGTCTTCCCGCAACCAGGCGGACCGTGTAACAGCACTCCTCTCGGGGGTTGAACACCTGTATGTAGATAAATTTCTGGGTGACATAAGGGCATAGCAACTAGTTCCAGCATTTTTTCTACGCATGCTTCAACCCCTCCAAGATCGCATAATCTCGTCGATGGAGGTGAATAGTCTTTGTCACCGGAACGCGATGAAACTTTTTGTCTTTTGAGGCTGCTCTCTTCCCGAGTAAATCTTGTCTTTCGCTTCCCCACAGAAGGTGATGGTTCGCCGTTTGGTAGCTGCTGTTGTTGTGGCTCCTTGTTTAACCCATGTATCTCTGTCTGCGGTGTTCCGGTTACTATCGGTGTGGCAGAACTTTCGTCGTCGGTAGTTGGTGCTTGAACAGATGGAGTAGTATTCAAATTGACTTTACGTCTATGGACACTCCAAAGACCTTGCATGGACTTGTTCAGAGCATTGGGACCCTGTCTAGGTGCTCGTAAAAGGCAAGAATAAAATCCGAGAGTCCAGATTGACCTACAGATATCTCCATGTTCAGATGAAGAGGGATTCTGGAATCTGGAGGAAGAAGAAAATCATCGTCACATGATCGTTGACCGGATTGAGTCAGTTGCAAGCCAACATCAGGAAATCGAGGATGGAATGACAAAGTATTATAAATAATTAAAAGATGAATAAAACAAATAATATATACATGGTCTGGTAATTAAAGATCTAGCACAGTAGAGTTTGCAGATTAAATCAAATTAAGCCAAGTTGTTTCCTTGACTGCCTTGGTGTTCTTAATTTTATGGTCAAGGCATTCAAGTTTAAGCAAATTTTGATTTTCCTGATGTATTAACTAATTATGGTGACAGTGTCCGTTGGAAGTGTAAATTGCTCTTGATTTCGATGTTCTCTCGTATTTCCTGCACGTTGCGCATCATATTGTTTGAATATGCGCAGACAGGACCAATTCCCCAACAATAAGCATCCAGACGTGAACGAAGTAAACGATTGTGTAACCCTATTTCGTGGTTAAACCACGCGACTTGACACGGTCACGTCCCGCATTTGTGTGTATGTTGTACAACGATGAATGCGCGTAAAACGAACAAATCTCGCAAAGTATGTCCTTGACGCGCTGTATGATATACATTTAATTGGTTTACACAGGTGCCGAACGTCAAACTCCGGCCAGCTCCGCCGTCATCTTCAGCAGGCTCTCGCAGATCGAATCCTCGCTCGTACCCATCCTCTCTCGCCTCAAACCCTTTGGCACTGCCATCCCAAGAAGAATCGGATGCAACCTTTGTTGACACTTGTCCTAGACCGTTTCAGGGAGTAGTGGTATGTGCAACTGGAATTTCAGACAAGGTGACGCGTGCTCCCTTGGTCGAACTGTTCTTTGGATGATTCAAACGTTTCTATTGGATAGACGACGCTGTTTAAGCAAGCACTGGAGCTGGGAGCTGGCCATCATAACCATTTCACCGATAGAGTGACTCATTTAATCGCAAACGAACACGGAGGCGCAAAGTACAATGTGAGCAGATCATATTGCGTGGAAGTTGATCTTGAGGAGATCTGACCACTAACTTGATAAGTGTGCCGTGAAAATGAAGCTTCCCATTGTAAGGTCTACCTGGATTACGGAATGTCATGAAATATGGTTAAGAGGTGATGATGTAAATTTCGAGGAGGTTCGTCCCCTGTTGATTAGATCTCGCTCCTAGCACTAATTCAACGGTAGAGTCTTGCAGAACACCGTCTGCCAATCTTCTCCAACCTCGTCTTGGCTTCATCTGGAATAGAGAATCCAGAGCGACGAATGGAAATCAAGAAATTGGCGACTGAACAGATGGGTTCATATGTTAAGAATATAGAAAGACCCGTCAAAGTTACCCATTTACTATGTTCTGGTGACGAGGTTACAGAAAAGATGACGTATGCTCAGAAATTCAACCAACGAGGTGAAGCTGAAATCAAATTGGTATGGGAGGAATGGTTCTGGGATTGTTTAAGTTTTGGCGGTATGTTTGACGTTACAGTGCTGATCCTTACATGTTTCTTACTAGGTGATCTCAGGCAGACTTGGCGAGGAAGACTACCTTGTATCCGGTCCAAAACCGGAACCAAAATCTTCACAGTGTCAGTCATCGTTCTTTTATCATTCGATGACCGATGTCGATGTGGATTGTTTTATTAGCAAACCTACAACAATCTTCATCTCCTCAGATTCATCATCATTCGTCCCGCCCAACGCCTCCGCCGGAGTCATCGCCAGAGCCGCCACATGAAGCTGCCGCTGAGCCCGATCCAGAAGCGGAAGAAGAAATTGCTTCTGTGAAGCGTGTTCCACATATCACTCTTCAGCTTTGGGAAAATCTCCTAGGTTCAAGGGGTTTCGAAATTATGGATGGCAAGCTAAAGCGAAGCCCCACAAAAGTTAAATCACTTGAGGTCGCCGCACTGGATGACGATATTCTATTGCCTATCCCAAAACCGCCAAATGTAATAGAGGGAGGCAGTTTGCTGTCGAATTTCAAACGAACCAATTCATTTGCGCCGGTAAATAAAGATGGCTATCCCCAACATCTGCCGCGGAGACAACCTTTCAGCAAAGGTGACTCATTCTTAGTCAATCCTCTTCCGCCTTCTATGCAGCCTGTTGCTAGTGGTAGCGGTAAGAACGGCTCAACGGATGGACGAAAGGATTTCTTCCAAGGAAGGAGATTCAGAGCCTTGGGAGAAGCTCGATGTCACAATGTGAAAACTGTTGTGGAAAGTGGTGGTGGATCGTGGATAGTAGAGGACGACGAAAACGTTGACTTCGTCGTTGTGAGGCTAGTCAGGTGAGCTCGCTTGCGTGGATATCTTTTATCGCCGCTAAACCTTTATCAAGTGGAAGTAAACTATTCCGAGATGAATCTGATCAAATCGAGAGGGCGAAATTTAGAACTGAATGTTGGCTAGAAAGGTGTAATTATGAAGAACGGGTATGCGATCCTGATGAACATGTGACATTTAGACCTCTGGGTATTCAGACTCCTGTGCGCGGTCGGTCAAGTTGACAACTTTTCTATTGTGCTTTTTGATTCAGTCTTGCTTATCAGGCGCCGAAGACATCAATCTCAGTTTTTCTGGGTTAGACCAATCAGAAGCTTGTTGGCTTCGGCGGTTTGTCCGTGCCATAGGTATGTCTTACTTCCCCGGTATCTGTCCTAATTGGTTAATTCTTTCTTGAAGGTGCAAACTTGGCCCAGAACTTCTCGCGGCAATCGACGCACTTATTATGTCCTTCATTCAACGGTGCAAAATATGACAAGGCCAACGAGTGGGGTGTGCCTGTCATTGACATGGCGTGGTTAAGAAATGTAGCCAAGACAGGCAGACTTCCTTCTACGAAGAAACCTTCAATTGACGAGGAGTTGCCTAGTCCGGAAGATACGGAAAACATAGGCAAAGGAGGGGGAGTCGTTCATGAAACTACAATTGTGGACACCGTTGACAGTAAGTGTCGCTCCCATATCATCCACGGGGTCAAGTCAAGAGGATTGTTCACAGGCGGTCGACTGTCTCAGACGCAACAGGGTGAACGTTTTAAACTAAATGGTCTCCTATTGAACAATGAGAACGATATTCCATTCGATCGCAGCAGTATGTTCCTTGGTCACTCAACGCCTAAACGTGGTTTACGGTCAAATGAATCTCCACCGCCACCCCAAGAATGGTCACAGGCACAGGCGCCTTGCTTTTCGTTAGCTGGGTCGCCTGCAACCAAAGATTTTGAGCGAATACCCTCTTCATCGTCGCCGTCACCCTTGAAGATCCAAGGTTCTCCAATTAAGAACACGCAGTTGGATGAACAAGCTACGAAGAAGCTGCAGGAAACCATTGTAAATTTGTTGGGAAAGAGACGGTCTTCTACGGAAGAGACAGAAAATGTTGCTCAACAAGGGAGGGTAGTGAAGAGGACAAGGCCGATGTACAGAACTAAGGTAAATTTCATATAACCAGATCTGGTCTCGATTCTGACAGACCTTCAGTCGGCTAGTAAGACAGGGCCTGTAGATGATGATGTCTTCGTCTTTGATGCACAAGGATGTGTTAACGGGGGAGTATTCGGTTCATCGAGAGTACAGGATGGCGGCAACGATGGTCTAGGTGTGATGTCTGAGAGAGAGCATAGGGAAAAAGAAGAGGGCCTTAGGGTGGTGTACGAGGACCCGAGGCAAAGAGACGAGAAGAAGCGGCTGATGACGTTATTGGGGAGCGTACCTCCAGACAATGAGATGGAACAGCCTGCCACCAAGAAGGCCGGGTTAGTTAGAAGAAGCACGCGGATAGCCGGGTTTTGAGAGGTGCCGTTATGTATTTTATTATTCATCTATGTATCAGTGATCTGGTGAGTTATATCTACTAATAGTTGCGCTCGATGGAAGACGTCTTGTAATTCCATTCGCCTGACTTGATGAAGACCTGAATGGGGGTTATGTGACGCTAGTACTTAGCGGATCTTTTCATTTAAGATTGTGCGTTAACTGAAAGACAGACAGCAAGCCGACCGGTTGTTACGCTTTCACGGCTCGCGTAGGACCATTTGCCAACCTTCATATATTCAGTTCACGGTAGCTTTATATGATACAACCATATATAACACATACTATGAATGTAGATGAATTGTTCACAAGCGAGATGAGCGATATGAGTTAATATGGGCTTGGAGTCGATTCTATCATATATAGGCTCGGCTCGGCTTCTCTCACTTTGGTGTATCCCTAAAATTATGTGATGATTCCAAGTACGTTAGAGTCCCACGCTTTTCAATAACAGCATTTTGCAATGCGGCAATGTCTCGTATATATAAAAAAAGGATGCGGGTTTTGTTTATCTACTTTAAATTTTGATTAGAACTTGTTTAATGTTCACATTCAATGATACTGAGGTTGCCCTGGTTAAGGTCCCGCCCGACAAATAACGTCGATATACAATTTGTGACGAGTTACCGTGAGAAAGGATCATCGATCCTAAACTCGTAGATTTCTCAAGCCAAGCCACTGGCAAAGCGTTGTAGTCGTGTAGTAGAGGTGTGATAATTAAGTGGCATCTACATAGCAGATGATACGGATCAAACAGCAGTTTCTGGCAGAGAAGCACTGGCTTGCGGAAATCTGCGTCTTTATTTCACAGACTGCCGAGGTTGACAGTATTGGATAGGGGCCGTAGATACGATGAAAGGGCACAAGGCAGCAGACCATCCACGACACAGTACATAACGACACGGTAATCTCTTCAAGACGAAGCCCTGTTGCCGGCAGCCTGGATGAAGCCGAAGTAATTTCAAAGTCCGAACAATTTCGAGTTCTCGGCATTTGCCGTTCGTAAAAATTACCGAACATTTCTTGATCCGAGCCAAAATCGAGCATCCCTCCGTCCGTATTTGGGAAGATTGTGGCAACTGCAGCCGCAGGATTGTGCGCTCCAATTATGTAACTCAACACGCACACACACACAACTTTGGACCTTGTCAAAGCGGATTGTTGCGATATGGCATCGTTGGCTAGACAGGTAACCTCCCTTGCGGCACGGCGCGGACTGGCTACAACTGCCGTATCGGTATCAGCATCATCGTCATCAGCTGTGGCCACGTCAGAACCATTGACCCATTACAAAATCACGCTACGCCGCTCAGCTATTTCACTACCTGCGTCCTTCAAAGCTACGCTCGTTTCTCTGGGTATTCATCGACGGATGCAGACAGTATATCATGTTCATTCCCCAGAATGTGCGGGGAAAATCCTGAAGGTGAAGGAGTTGGTAGAGGTAGAGAATGTGCCAGCGTCAGATGTGAGGACGAAGACGGAGCAGAGACAGGAGAGAAAGGCTAGGAGGGGCTATTCGGTTGTGCGATCAAAGCTGAAACATGAAGAATTCTCGGGCTAGAGTGTGCATGATGGTGAGTGTGTGCGAGTTGACTTGATCCATTTTCTCAATTGTTTGAAATAACGCCAATTGGCAGGAATGCAAAACGGAGTTCTTAGGATTTATTTAGCAGAATCTGGTAAAAATCTATTGTTCGGAAAGACTAGAGATGTTCGGTTCTGAGTTGGCAAATTTAAAACAAAAGGTGATGTGCGATGTCAGACCCTGAATTGGGGTGAGCCGGGAGTCGCCGGACGAGGTGGAGCTGTCCGAGGATACAGAGTTGATCGATGACCGGCGACACCATGACTGCAACAGGGAGAGACTAAAGCAGGGATAAGGCAAGGATGAACCGGGGAGATTACCGCATCAAACATTGCGATCATTCTTTCGATCCCTTCTATCGGATCGGGAAGGATGATCGTCAATCGCCGGATATCGATAACTGCAGCTGTCCCCAGCGATTAGGTCCTATCGGCCATCGATTAAACTGAACCTGCCCGAGGTCACAATTCTCTAATATTAAGTTTTTTTTTTTCTGGTTGGCGTCTCTCTACACGCTTTCTGTAATGCGATTTGCATGAGATCGGATCAAGATCCGTACGGGAATTCAGAGCGCAAAACTGTTATAAGTCCCCCAGCCATCGCAAGCTGGCACTTCCCGCCGCCTCTCTCCCAGTTTGGATCTTCTCAACTTGCTCATCACGACGTCGTCCTCTCCGCACCTGCAGCTTATCCTCCTTGTCCCGTTCACAATCTTCTCACTTCTATACTCTCTTTTCTCTGCACAGCATGGTCCGTTGCCCTTTTTTTTTTAATCCCGCGTTATCGGTTTCTCATCTCTCGCTCAGGGCGTAACAGTAGAGACCATTAGTCCCGGCGATGGTAAAACCTTTCCCCGACGAGGAGGTCTGGTTGTTTGGTTGTCACATCTAACCGTGTCTAACCTTACGGCGCTGCACAGACAAGGTAACAATACACTATGTCGGCACCCTTACGGATGGTAAGAAATTCGACTCAAGTAGAGAACGGTTTGTCCCTCTTCCTTTATCTGTTTTCTCTCTTCCCAGCTGTGAGCCTGTGTTTTATCTTTGGTCAGTGGATCCCCCTTTGAGACGGAAATCGGAACTGGCAAGGTGATCAAAGGATGGGATGAAGGTATGTTGTTGCGCCAGTCTCCCAGGCGTCATCGTCGGACATCGCGTCATCCGTTCACGCTTATTATTGCAGGCGTACCACAGCTGTCACTAGGAGAGAGAGCGATCTTGACTGCTACGCCCGATTATGTGCGTTTTATATCTAATCTTCGGCGCGAGCGAGCCTGTTTGACCTGTAGCCTCTGACTACGCAGGCATATGGCGCGAGAGGATTTCCACCAGTCATTCCATCCAACGCAACCCTCAAATTCGAGGTAGAGCTGCTCAAGATCAATTAGAGTTGGTCCCCTCGGTTCTTATTGTTCCTGTGGTTGGTTTACACCAGTCATCGCTTGTGGATGACCTCGTTGCATTTTGTACACCTTGATTCGTTTCCTATCAATTCCTGTATGTAGGCTTTTTCATTGTTCTTAAACAGAGACCATACAAGGTTGATTCTCTTCGTTCTATCTCGTTTGTACCTTATCTCTCTCACAAAGGTCCAATTTGACTTGCCGTATCCCACTGTATTGTATCGTCCAGAGATTATCGACAAATCATTCCATATCGGGTCTCATCGATGTGATATAGGCATGACTCGGTGCGACTCAACGAGATGACAACTCAACCCAGAAATAAACTCTGGCGGGAAAAGACGCGGTTGGAGTAGATACAATTAAATCGAATTGATGCTATCTCGTTCTCGCTACGGCCTAGAACGATTACGCATCAAGGGAAATCTGGATCCTAAAGCGTTTGGCGGCATTTGGAGAAGCAACAATCCAGTGTAATTCACGGTGAAGACGACGGGATTGAGAAAGAATACGAATTTGGAATAGTTACGATGTCCGTCAAGATACGCGGGTTGGTTTGAGAGCTTCTTTGATGATGCATATATATCATAGTCTGTTCTGCTACGTGTTTTTTTATATAGTTGAGAAGAATGGATCGTTCAGAATCAAGGTCGATTGAGCAGGGGGGGGGGATGGGATTGGCTATGCCTGGAATGGGAGGGGCGAAAGGGTCGAAACGTTGGAAATTATTCGCGTCGTCACGATGGGGATCTGATAGGCAAAGTTCGCCCAGGAGTGAGGGTCCCAACGTTCGAGTGACTTGTAATCTGATAACGGGAGAGAGATCACACTTGCACAGGTCTAGTGCAAGACAAAGGTTCTCTGCTGTCTCTCGCGGAGATGATGTGTGCGTGTGTGTGTGATGATCAAGTGTGTGTATATAATACTGAGCGGGTCGGGTGTTAGCTGGATGCAGATGGACGGTACCATGTACTACTATGGTTTGATGCACAGCACTGATTAGCTGCGGTAAAAAGGGATGTCATCGAGAACAGCTTGAAATTCCGGGAGATGACGAGGAGGCTGACAATAACATACGATAAGCTCCCAGCGACTAATGGGCTATGTATCGGCGCATAGAGTTCCGTTAGGAGTGAAGGAATAAGATCAAGAGCCCAAAGTCAACAGACTCGCCTGTGGTTGGGCGGTGGTGGCGTGGCTGTGGGTCCACGTGCCCGAGGCAGAGGCCGAAACGGATTGGGACAGAGTCTGTTAGAGTGCTAGAGTCACTTCTGCCCTCCAACCACAAGTGCAACTCAACAAGTCTGCGAAGCATGTCTAGCTCCTAGTGTTTGCTGAATGTCGGGTTTACTTTCTCTCTTACTGGTCTCCACAAGTCTGCCTCACAGGTCTTGATATATCATCAGGCTCTGTTCAGTTTCTATACGACTTTCTGCACAAGTTCGTCGGTGCCGCCGCATATCGTACTGCTCGTAGCTCCATATATCGTTACCCCCGAGTTTGGTTTTTTGCTTTCCGTAGAATTCTTGGTTGTCTGTTGTTGGATATCAATCTGCGAAGCCATGGCTTCTCCAACAAGGCCTGAGCCGATGAATGCTTCTCCACATCATTCGAAAGTCAAGGTCGCTCTAACCCTGTCTGATCCACTTTACGTCGCTGGCGGTTTCGTTACCGGCAAAATGGAGGTAGAATGTAGAATGGATAAAGGGCTTGGTCTTGGCACTATCATGGTGGAATTATTCGCAATCGAAGGTACGTAGCGCGCAGATATTGTGTTTTTTTTTTCACAATCGCGCTCGTGGCGTCAAGCTATCATCTTATCTGATTGATGATGTAGAACTAACTTCCAGAGATCATTCTGCCACATCTACGTTCTTGCATAGTCGGAGGCTGTTTCAGGGTCCTAGTTTACCCCCTTCGAATGCCGTATCGCCGTATCCTACTCCAGGGTCTCTACCTCTCCCAGCTAATTTTTATCATGCGCGGAAAGGACTAACTACATTCATATTCCGAATCCCTTTGCCAGTGTCTTCGCCGTCCGCTCTCAGTTTCGGCTCCGGTCTTGCGAGGGTCAGATACGAAGCTCGAGGAAGCGTAGCCGTTGCTTACAAGGGCGAAAATCGATTGGTCACGGATAAGAAGGAAGTTGACGTGGTTGAGAGCTTTGAGGAGGATTTCAATCGAAGGGAGCCAGAAGGCGTTATCGTGGGTGAAAATGGGAAGATATGGATTCAGGCGAGACTTTTGGGTGGTTTTATGGTTTCGGGCCAGCCGGCGTGTGTTGAACTTCAAGTGAAGAACCATTCAACGAAGAAGGTGAAGTCTTTGTGTTTTTTGTTGGAAGGGATGTGAAGTTGAAATTTTGCAGAACTCTGGGTTGGCGATATCGCTAATCAGGAATATTCATTTTCCACAAATTCTGCCCACGCAGAACACGCCGTTTCATTTCTCTGATACATTGACTAATGTTGCATTCCGGGGGCCGGAGTATGTAATACAGCCGGGCTCGGAGGGAGTGGCGAACCTTGTGTTTGATACGCCTCGAGATGCTAGAGGGGTAAAGGGAGGACTGCGAATGGGCGACGATGACGCAACCAAGACGCTCGAGCCGTTGTTCGAAGTCCGATGCATCGTCTCAATAAAGATGACGATGGGATTTGGAAGGTGCGTGCTGCGTTTCGAGAATCGATCCATTGCTTGATTGTCATCGTAGCAAGGACATCGTACTCGATCTGCCCGTCACGATCTTGCATCCGCTTTCTCTGCCAACGTTACCTCCGGATCTTGGTCCCTACCCTCCGCCACATCTCGATCTCTACCCTTCCCCGCATCAGTATCCAGTGTATGACCCTCCATATCATCCCCCAATATCTCCTCCGGCTATATACGCCGACCGCTCTCCAGCTAACCCGTATGCGTATGTCCCCGCGCCGATTTCCCCGCCGCCGGCCAGCCAACCTTGGTTACCGCCAGATGCAACCTCATATCCTTATCCTTATTTCCCGCCCTCGTCTGATCAACACTACTATTATCCGCCTCCGCCTAATGTGATGCTCCCCCTTCATTCCGGCCCGCTTAGTCTCCCAATGAGATCTTCAAGCACAGAACCGGTCCCTTCGCAGCCGCTCTATACATTACCGTCTGGTCTACCCTCTCCGTCGGTTACAACACAACATCTAATACCGTTCCCTGATAGTGAGGAACAAGCCATGCAAAACTTGCCATTCGAACCAAGATCTGAACCGGAAGAAGGCAAAGGCGAGCGAGCATCTAGGATTTCACGTCATCTCAGGATGTCTACCAGAGCAAGATCTGCATCTCCTACTCAACATCGATTCCCTATGCCAATTCCTTCATCTTCTCAACATGTTGCGGCGGATTATTTGGAGCAACATCCGTCTCAGCCAGTTTCCATCCCCACTGCTGTGAAGAAGAAAGCCTCAATGCATCTAGCTACAAATGACTTACCTAGTTCGCCAAACACTAGCAATGATGTTGTCCACTCACCGCGGCCGGTACTGTCGCCCAAAACTTCATATGACCCTTACAATACGGTTGGAAGCAAGAGCGAAAGAGTCGAGATTTTAGAGAGGTTGGCTGCGGAAGTTGATAAAGAGAATTGCGACATGTCTGGCTCAGCTGTGATTACCGACTCTCCTCCGCCCATAGGGACAGAGAAAACGTTACCTGCACCTCCGGTACCGAGTTGGAGGGAGAAGAGGACGCTGCCCGTTGGAGGCATTGGCGCAAGTCTGAATCGGCTCAAGAAGGAAAAAGGACCTACTCCGACGCCGGAAATCGCTGCAGACAGTTCTTCAAATACTATCGTTACTGGACATGACGAAGTTCTCATATTACCTCGGGCAAAAGATCCGGAGAGAACACCTCCTACTCCTACTCTGACGGCAGTCAAAACACTCAAATTATCGAAATCTAGGGGTGAGTTAGATGGATTGGCGAGTAAACTAGGCAGTTATAGCGGTGACCTATTAGGTCCTCCCAAGGGACCTTTAAGTGGGTTAGATGCGTTGGAGGCGAGGCTGGTGGCAGAGGTAGGAACACGAAAGGTCGAGCAAGATAATAGAAGGGCGGACGTAAGGTCTATATTAGCTATCCCCATCGAAATTCCTACTGCGAAAAGGAGGGCCAGTCGTGAGGAGGTCATCGGTGGAGATCCTAGCGTGGTGCTAAGGGCCCAGGGTGGGGATGAAATAAACGAATCCGCGATCTCCAGTCTGACGCTTGCCGGAGAGGAAATATCGAACATGGCTCCAAAAGAGGTTGGGCGAGGTAGGACGCCAAGGCAGACAAGCCGCAGTAGGAGCAGGAGTATAAGTAGAACTCGAACTGTAAGTCTAGGGTTCGAGGAAGCATCTGATGCTCACAAGGTGCAGAACATCGGACGACCGAGAAATGCCAGTGGGGGCAAACAGAAGAGTGATTCCAGTCGGAAAGAAGCGAAGAGCGAGGGACGCAAGATGCGGAAGGCTGTTCACGGGAGGGTCGCAGCTTGGTTAGGAAGCATCGACCCCGACGTTCCCCCACCTCAGGTTTCTACACCACCACCAACAAGTCCTTTGCCACTCATGTCTCCTCCTATTGATGGCGTGTTTATCCCATCATCGCATCCCTCTTCTCCCAAGGCACCATTAAAGGCACAATCCCCTCAAGTCGAAAGTGTCCAAATGTCACCACATGACGAAGAGAAGGATATATCCGCCGCTCCAAATCCTCGCTCATCTGGATTTGTACCTTTAGCAACATTGAAAGCGGCACCGAAAGATGTGCGTATTGATGGTACCGCTACACCCAAACCCAGTACCACCCAACTTGCTTGGTTGGCGAAGGTCGAACGGAAAGCTCCTCAATCACCTTATTCTCCGGAACTTGGGAGTAAGCTTACCGTCAGCTATCCTCCCCCTAATGACCCTGCTGTCAAGTACGACGTGAAGTCTGCCAGAGGTGGGAAAGGTGGACGCGTTACCACAGTTGCTTCTATTTGGGCCTCCACAGCTCAGGGTGCTCCGGTATTGACCAAACTGGGCCCATCGAAACCTGTCCAAAACAATCTAATGCCAAAGAGTTTTGAAATCGGAAAGGTGAAAGCTGCGCAAGGCGTGACTTCTGCATCGTCTTCTTCGACAGAGGGGGAAGATAAAGCAAAAGGTGATATGAAAGTAGGTCGTGGCAAAGGCGATTACAAGAAGGCGGGGATGGTAAAGAGCAGTTCTGTTCCTGCAGTCGTCTCAAGTTCTTTGGCCATCCCCACGCTCTCTTCAACGGCATCGCTGGCCAGATCAGGGGACTATCCATTTCCTCGCGAGCGGCCCGGAAAGATTAGTCGGACGTTTGAAACAATTCCCACAATTGAAGAGGATAATGGTGACAAGCCAGCTTCCGCTATCAACTTCGGTGCTGGCAAACCTGTTGGCAACGGGGTAGCGATTGCCAAAACGGAACTTGCCTTTGGGCAGGCTAGATTGAGAGAGCTCATAAAGAAGTATCAAAGTGGAACCTCATAAACTATTCATTTACTCATGCACACAGACACGCAGTACTACGTGCATCTAGCATTTACCCTTGCATCGCTAGACGTCTTTCAGCCTGATCTTGACTTATTACTTCTGATAGCATTTGTCTCTGTTGTATTTTTGCTGTTGTCACCGTTGTTTCCCTTATTTCTGCTCACTGTATTGATGACCCTAATGTCTAATGCCGCATCGTTATGTCTCGTACAGGATATGTACAACACATCGTAATTGATTCCATGAATGATCTCGAGTTGAAATATTTTCCTGTACTCCATTTGAGGAAGCTTCTCAGCGTCATCATTTTCTACAGTCTATTTAGGAAGTTTCTCTGCATCATCCTGTGTCATTATTTTTGTCTACCTTTCAACTGGGCCTT
>QGOD01000070.1:8589-21203 GCA_003313065.1 Sarcodon sp. MG97 | reverse complement strand
AAGACTTTGGTCAATGCGCCATCCGAAGTGACGGGGTTTTGTGAGAGCTTAGGGAAACTTGTCAAGAACAAGCAGAGGTAGCTTAATAATGTATAACATTGTGACCTCAGATGTATGTTGTCCGACCTAAGAGTCTAAAATCCTCCAATTGAAACGAGAGAGAAAACATGAAAAATTCCAATGTTCCTAAGAGACGGGATGATATTGATGGAAATATATTGTTAGTAGTTCCTGATAAAAATGGTTGAGCCAGTTATTGTCATCAAGCGAGGTACAAGGGCTCACCTGGCCTCACGGGGAGCTCCTCTGACTCTAAGCTTTCCGTTCTTGAGCGTTTCAGTTATAATAGGGCTTGCGGCGGGACGATACTTGTACTCGTCGGAATACCTAGTGGATAGTTATATCCAGTTATTCAATGACAGCACAAAACGGTATTGTTACCTACCGGTCTGCGTATATAATTTGTTGTTTTGCTGATCCAACACGGAGCCTGAATGCCAACCAGAAGAGGAACGCGACGAAGAAAAGTAGTGCTGCACGTTTAGCAGCGGACGGCGGTGGTGGGTGGAAACGAGGATCCAGAGGGGCCACAGGCGCTGCTGGTGTTCCACTGGACTGGGAGGGGAAGCTTTCTTCGTCTTCTGACTCCTCTTCAGCACTGGGACGAGACTCAGAGGGCTCGGTTGGTAGAGGAGAGTACTTCTTGTCGGACATGATAATAAATTATAGAGTGTGTTGTTCACTTGGATAAGACACGGTGAGGGAGATGGTTGTGTGAGGTTGTTATGTCACAAATGTCACGCATGGTTTTGGCTTCCATCTTTCAAAGCATCATCTTTTCGTGCGCTGTTGAATGGTCCGGTTCAAGGCAAGTGTAGCTAGTTAGATATCGACAAGGAGCCCGTCTGAAAAGTCTTTGCAGAATCGTTGGATTCTCGTCGAATTTTTACCACTACCTTCTGGAGAATCCGTTTCCAGTCCTGACTCGCTGACATCGAAGCAAATATATGCTGCCTTGAAGCAAAGTGTAATCGTAAATTTTGGTGATACAGGTTGGGGCGCAGTGGGAAGTTCTCTGAATGGTGCGTTGCACTTTGCTCGTTGTTATTTTTGCGGAATACATATTATTATCAGTCAAATATTATTCGCCTGCCACAAACATCTGCATTATCCGCGTTGCAAGAGACCCGTATCGTGTTGCTTGGGGTGCGGTGACACTATTGTCTTCCATCGAAGGTAAGAAGTACATTCCTAACGTTGTACACGTCTCTGGTATATTTTTGTTCCTGCTCCGATATCGGTCTCTTTAGCTGAATTGGGGTTTATAGGTACCATCAAACATGTCCAGCTTGCCGCTATTGAACATAATCGAAAAGTTATAGCGCGATATCTAGCCAATGCTAAAGTTCCGAGTGAATAGTTTCTTGCTCTACTCTGCACGCCTCGTCTCAAATCAGCCCCTATAGTTGCGTACAGAGATTCATATGAGCAGCAGCTAGTAACCAGTACAACGGAAATACAGGCCCTTCAAGATTGAAAACGTCGGCAGTCGTGGGACATAACATAGTGCAAGAATTGAACCAAATGCGACGACGACGACAACGATTCTCGGTTGTTCGAGGCAGGACGAAGCCGGATACTGTTTCCATGACCTCTGATACACACCATCCGATTCATCAGAGATCTGACTGTTTTATTCTTCCACTTCGTTCTGGCGGCGTCCAGCCTGTGGGATTTCAATAATAGGCGGCTGTTAGACGGAGTTCGTGCGCACGGATCCTCTCCTCTTTTGGTTTTGGGACGCATCTTTATAACTCATCGACGAGTCGACCTTCGTCGTTGAGTGGTCTTCAAGGCCCTCTACTTAGCCTAGTGCTGTCAAATTTTAATGTTTCAGTTCTCATTAGGGTGAAAATATCCCAGGGGATAGTACTATTAGGACTGAATTTTCCAAACACGTGAATGTGGCTGTGTTATGACAGCATTCGACCATCACTTGGATGCTTCCGATTCACACCTCTTGCTCCTTACCCCCACAATACAACCATGGTCACAAATATGAAGGTTAAAGCTTCAGAGCACCCGATCAAGTCCGTAACTGTATTCAAATCCAGTAAAGCTGAGATTGTCAGGACTTTCGTTCTGAATCTGAAGGTACGTTCGTTCAAGTACATTGTAGTCAACTTCTCCACAGGTTGTTGATGTTGTCATCGTAGGCTGGCCAGAATCAGATTGAAATATCTGGGCTATCTAGTGCAATTGATACAGAGTCTGCCCGAGTTTCTGGTCTGGGCGACGCTCGTCTCTTCGATGTTGTCTGCGTCATCGATCGCCAAAAATCGGAGGTCGCTTTGGTAGATGCCGATCAGGAAGCAGTTCGTATCTTGGAGGCAGAGAAGCAGGAACTCAAAAGCGAGAAGAGTATAGTCGAAGAACAAGCTCAAATTCTTTCAAACTATGCCACGACTCTGAGAGGCGAAGATGTGTCACCTCAAGACATGGGAGTTTTCCTGCAAAGCTTTGTCACACAGAAGAAAGAGGCACTTAGAGCGTTGACCGAATTGGAGGAGAAGATCTTGGATCTTGAACGCCAAATCGCCAAAGAACGAGAACGGTTGGCAATGAGGAAAGGTAAGGCGGAAGCGAAGGTTTCTGCGGTGATCGTAGCACAAACGGATGGACCAGTGAAACTCAATCTAACTTACAGTATGTCTTACCACGACGTCATCTGTGCTAGGCTTCTTACTTCCGATATAGTTGTTAGCAATGCATGCTGGGAGCCGACATATGATCTCCACGCGATGACGGAAAATGGAAAGACATCTACATCTGTTTCGCTTCACTATCGTGCCAAGATCAGTCAGACTACTGGAGAAGACTGGAGAGACACCGCCCTTATTCTTAGCACTACCTCCACGGAAACAATGATGGGCGGCATCCCACCATTACAGAACCTGAATCTCACGGTGATGAACAAACTGTTTGCCCAGGAGACCTGGAGATCACTACCGGCGACGAACTTTCCCGCGCGAGCTCCGGTACCTCCACCACCGTCACAAAGAGAAGCTGCACCAGTTTCTCAGCATTTACTTTTTTCCCCTAGAGGAGCAAAGTTCAAGAGGGATTCGCCTTCATCTGGTGCTACTGTCACCGTCGGTGCGGATGGAGCATCAAGATCTCTCGCATTTGGATCATCTTCTCAACCACAACCATCCATAGAGATTGACACGAGTTCAATCCCTGAGGATGAGTGGGATTACGAAGAAGAAATGGCAACGCCAGAATTGCAACCTGTCGCAGAGGGTGTTGCTGTAGTTAATAAGAGCCCTTTGTCCGTCTCATACACCGTAGAAGGTTCTTCGACGATTCCAAGCGACGGTGAATTGCACAAGGTCTCGGTTGCTGTATTGCCATTTGAGGCGGACGTTACTTGGGTAACTATGCCAAGGCAAAAGGCTGTGGTTTACATGCAAGCAAGTATTCCATGTAGTGATCGAGAATCGATCTAATCCGAATTATTTTAGTCCTCGGTCAAGAACAATAGCGACTACAGACTGCTTCCTGGTCCCGTCGCCGTGTTCTTGGACAACAGTTATGTCTCGAAAACGTCCATATCAGTGTGTTGTTTTCTTCTTTTGGTTCACAGCTCGGCGTACTTGACGGTTTGTAGGATATCAATTCTGGGGACACTTTTCAATGCACATTTGGTGTCGATACCTCGACGAGAATTTCATACACACGCACATCGAAATTCGTCAAGGATCCTGCTGCACCTTTTGCTGAACAGTTCGAGACTACGACATTTACCTCGACAACCAAAATATCTAACCAGCATTCATTCCCGATCTCCATCGTCTCCAAGGATGCCGTCCCTATTTGTGATGATAAGAGGATTAAGGTTATTTTAAGGAAGCCTCAGGAGCTCGTAGATGCCAGGGACCAGACGGTGGATCTGAAGAGGGAGGATGGCATCAAGGTTAAATGGGTCAAGTCTCTGAATGATAAAGGTGAGGGGAAGGAGGGTAAGTTCGAATGGGTCGGGACAATTGCGGGAGGCAAAGATGTAGTATTGGTTACGGAATGGGAAGTGAAAAGCCCAGTCGATGTGCATTGGGTCGAGAGTGGAACGAAACCTTATCGGGGCGGCTGATATCTTCTGTACTTTATTATAGCCCACAAATGTATTAACACAAAAGGGTGCCTTATGCTTATTTGCTTTATTTGGGCTGATCCATGTCTTTAAGAGATCTAATAAACAGCCGACACCTCAAAGGTCACATCTTCCAGAGGATGGTGTCCTTTACTGCAGTTTAAAAATGCGTCAACAAAAAGGCTTGAGGTACTTGTAAAGATTTTGATTTTGCAAAAAATCGTGTGCATCAGCCGGGAGTCGAACCCGGTGCTAGGCCAAATTCATGTCTCTGGGAAGACCCAATGTTACCGATACACCACTGATGCTATACAAGATTAATAGCTTTACTAAAAATATGTATACTGTACCGACGGAAACTTGCGCAGTGGGGCAGTTTATCTGCAAAAACAACTTGATTTGTACAAAATGATCCATCGTTCAAAGGGAAAATCAGGCTGAGAAGTGCCACAAGGCAGTCAGCAAGGGCAGGCATAGCATAAACACGTATGAAGTTCCGACTTGGAAAAAACAATTTATTTAGATACGGCAATCGTAGAGAAAAAAAGATTTTCAAAGTGACCACTGTTCTGCTGCCATATTTGGATATAACCAAATACCGCCATACGCGGTGGCATCTTCCGCTACATACTGCCACTCACTGCAGGCTCCTGGTATTAATAAAGTGGTGACGCTCTCTATGTCTACACTTGAAATCGAGACCCTCAGACACCCTCCAAGTGTCGAAAGCGCTCGGGAGCAATCACTGAAATGGCTCAACACACAGTTTCCTTCCTTTGGAGACCTTCAGAGCCGTGATGACCTCGACCGACTCGTGGAAGAAGCACAAACTCGTAGCGTGCAGTTAAACTCTCAGGTCCTTTCCTATTTCCATCTTGAACCGTTAGTTTTACCTGGCTAATATGACTTGCCATAGCTCAGCTTGCCTCCTCTCGCTCCAATCTAGACCATCTCATCGTCCAAACTCGCGCAGATGCTCATTCTCAATTAGAAACTGCGCAGGAACTATCTCTTTTAAGACATTCGCTTTCTGACGAGTTGGCTTATTTATCTCAAGAGTTGGTTTCTTCTATGGGCGGTCCAGAACAACAGTCGACCCTCCTTGAAGATCTGGAAACGCTACACAGGAATCTGAAGGAGTTGGAATCAGTTAAAGCTTATGTCGAGGTAATTTGCCATGCTTTGGCTCTGAGGTATATATATGATCTATATGTAAGATGGTGCGATTATGCTCATCCATTTAGTGAAGCTGCTATTCGAGAAGCGAAGCGTTTCTCGACGCACTGCTCAGTACCGGAGTTCGCGTCTCTTCAACAATTTGTCGCTTCTGTTGTAGAGAGGTTTGCTTTGGTGGAGCAGGCAACGCAACAACAAACGTTGCATTTAATCACGTTCCTCCAAGGCCTGCAAGACAAGACATGGCGAGAGATCAAACTTGCCGTGTTTGCGTGAGTAGCGAACAAGCCTTCTGCTCAGATTCTCGCTTATACATGCGGGGTCATTTAGTTCCTTAACAACGTCGGCTGAGCGACTGAAATGGCCACTGCATGTCGATTATCCTGCCGCTGATCCAGAAGATAGGAAACTATTTGAAAGAACATTCTTGGACCTTCTCAAGCTTCAGGAACTGTGAGTTTCTTCTCACTGAGACCGTCGTTAATTTCGATCTTTGATGTTCTGGCAGTGGAGAACAACTTGGCGTGTCAAAAGATGAAGGCTTGTATGCCATCCAGTCTTTGGTGAACCCTATCGCCCTCAGGTTCAAGTTCCACTTTGAGGGCACTAGGCAAACTAATCAACTTGACAAGGTATAAAAGTCGATCTTATGTCCAGAGATCACTTTTAATGATAACTGTAGCCCGAGTGGTATTTCACGCATATCCTTAACATTGCCCATGACCAGAGGCCGTTGCTTGAATCTGTTGTCCAACGCTTATTGTCCACGACAAAATATAAAAACATCGATGCTTGGGTACGTGAGAAAACATATTGATCTCGCATCCTCCCTACTCATCCGAACCATAGCGGGAGTTTGTATTGCTGCTGTTGCCGATGTTGACGAGGAAAGTGAAGCGTTCCATTCCTTCGTTGCTCTCGCACCCGCCATTATTAGCCCATATGGTATACCAAGCTTTAGCTTTTGACGGGAGTATACGTGAAGATGGTTTCGCACTTGCTGGAACTTCTGTAACTCGGTCAGATGGCAGTCGATGGCCTGGGATCAGTGACGTCATACTCGGACGACCTGACTGGTTCGCAGCATGGCTGCAAGGCGAGAACGAATGTCAGTGCATTTCATGCGCCAATTTTCACTAGGCTGAACTTTTTTTCTCATAGTCGCTCTGGACCAGTATCACACGTTTGTCAGCTCCTCCGACGCATGGTTAATTGGGGAAGACAACGATGATGAATCTATTGGTGAGCACGAACTGAAACCAACCAACTCTGCTCGGCGAGTAAAGGCTCTTATTGAGCAAGTCACAGGCACGTTTTACTCAACTCCTTGTTTGAACTGTTTTGTCATCCGAGTTTCCAGATCGTTATTCGCCTTTGCCGAGCTCAACACATCGAACCGAATTTCTTTTGTCCATCCAACTTCCCATTCTGTCCATGTATCATTCTCGTATTGTGTCATCACTGGATGCTTTCGAAACACTCTCTTCCGCTTTTGTTCGTGCCGTGCCCGGTGCATTAGGCCGGGATCCTTCGAGAGGCATTGGGGGAGATAGTAACAAATGGTTAACGAGCGGTGTCGAGGGCGTCCAGAGGCTATGTAAAGCTCTAATAAGTGTTAAGTACGTTCTCGATGCAATGAAGGTTTGGGGAGAAGATTTGGTACGTTCTTTTGTCTGTTCTTGAGATTCGAAGATCTTTTCATTCAATCAAGTCATTTCCAAGTTCTTCTTGGAATTATGGTCGGAAATTGTCCAGACGTCAGCACTGCGAGTACGCGCCGATGAGAACAAATTGATGCCCAAGTTGCCACCCGTAAAAGACGCACAGTCTTCTGGTACTGTATTTGATGAGATGATTGAGCAGTACGCCGCCTTGTCCAACCGCGCGGAGGAGATGGTGGCTCAGCACGTCTATGGTGAGGTAGAAGTCGAGTTGAGAGCCCATTTGTTAGCGTGAGTCTCAACCCACTCATCGAGGTAGTGTCGGCTCGACTCCTGATTGACCCCTCGCTCGTTCTAGTAAAAGCGGCGCTGAGCAACGCGAAGGTCCTGGCTCCAGTATCGCGCCTGATGATATTGAAATTGCATCGACGCTGCTGACGCCGATTTCTCTGTTGTCCTCCCATCTTGCCTTCCTCCAGTCTGTTCTCCCCTTCAAGATACTGACCGACTTGTACCGACGTGTTGCGACTCGGCTTTCGACGCATATTCTTCAGCGGATGATCATGTATCGTGGTCGTGGACGAATTGGTCAACAAGAGGCAAGGGTGATCATGAACGAATGTGAACTTTGGCTACAGACTTGTAGGTTGGCGCTGAGAGGCAGCGCAAAAACGGCTAGGATGGTGGAAGGCCCTTGGAGGAAGCTGGTTGAAGCTGGGAGATTGATTGTAGTTCAAGGGACCCAGTGGGAGAGGATTAAAGGTCTGACGTTCGGGATGGCTGGAGATGAAGATTGGGAGCAATGCATCTTGGATGTTGTTGGGATGTCTGATTTGACACGGGAAGAAGTTGGCAGAGTCCTACAGACAAGGGTTGATTGCGATAGTTAGCGCATTTTCTCACCATTCGATTTTGCGTTACATTATACAGGAGCACGTAAAATTGGTCAAATACAACAATGCGAATACGAGCGAAACCAATATAAAAATCTTCAAATTTTGTACACTATCCCGTCGCTGAGCATGAGCTCGTTGGCATCGCTCATGATGTTACACGCAGCTGAAGCTTCCCCCGTTCCGAATAACTGGTCGGTGGGTAGCCCCTGGTTGACAAGTTCCAGCAACTCCGTCAAGATCATCTGTTCTTCGTCCTGCAACGACGTGGCAAAGAGATGCGCAAGTTTTGTTCGGAACATTTGCAACCTTATCAACTCAAAAGTTAGGTATAACCAGGGGTTCAAACCAAAGAAGTCAGACTTGCCGTTCAGGTCTTATGCCGCCCTCATCCGCTGGACCAGCAGAAACCAGTGTAGGATCCAACTCCATCCCCACGTCCTGGCTATCCTCGCCCCAGACGGGATCTCGACGGTTGGCACCAGCAGGGTTCCCGTCTTTGGCCGCGACATCCTTCGCAGGCGGCAAACTCATCCTCTTGGGTGGTTCTTCTTCTTCCTCTTCCTCATCTTCGCTCCCTTCGCCTTCCTCATCTTCGCTATCTTCAACGTTTCGGACGGCACCACCGCTGTTCAGCTTTCGTTTCTTCCTCCTTTGCCGCTTGAGAACCTCTTTGTAAAGTGCGAAGCGGAGTATCTCTTCGGCTGCTTTTGCGTCAACTTCCTTGACTTTCGGTGAAAGTCTCGCTTTCGCATGTGCGGTTGCCAACCTGATAAGGGTTTCCAATGTTCTTGCAGTCAGCGGGGAAGTCTACGCAGTTTTGTCAGTAAAGAAACACAACTTGTTCTGATCTACGACCTACCTTTTTGAAGTTCCGTTCTTGATCCTCATTTCGAAGAGTTGCATAACAGTTAACAATCAAGTCCGCCGCACCTTTTGTCAAAGTAGGTGCAGGTTTGCTCTTGGCATATTGGATATATTTTTTAATGAAGGCTATGCTCAGCACTTCTTTTTTCTTCTGTTTGCCTCTTCTTGTTGATGAAAGGTTGTTGAGTAGACCGATATGTAACAGAGGGTCATATTTCTCGAACGGACTGGTCTCCGTCGGTTCGTTATCATGATCAGCAACTCCGGGGCCATCAACTGAAAGTGACTGAGTTAGGTTATCGAGTATCGGTGTGCCCTCTTCGACGCCAGGTGGGAGGTATCTATGCATCCTCAACACATGGTCTGCGATCATCCGGTCGTTTTTTTCGTTTACGTCGTCTGTCACAATAAAAAGAAGATCAAATCGAGAAAGTAGAGAATCCGGAAGCGCAATATTTTTGTGAGGATCTTTGTGAACATCATACTGTGAATAGTCTTCTCTCAAACGGACCATTTTCTCAAGGCGTAAGAAAATGGACGTACCTGGCCGTATATCGGATTTGCAGCAGCTACCACACTACATCTTGCATTGAGCGTGGTGTGGATGCCTGCTTTTGCTATCGTGACTGTCTGTTGCTCCATGACCTCATGAATCGCGACACGATCAATATCTGACATCTTATCAAACTCGTCTATACAGACGACACCGCGATCAGCGAGAACCATTGCGCCTGCCTCTAACCTGCGTTCTCCTGTCTCCCTGTCCGTAGTAACAGCGGCTGTCAGACCAACGCCTGAACTACCACGTCCGGTGGTGGCGATTGCCAATGGAGCAATGTTCAACACAAATCGTAACATCTGAGATTTGGCCGTAGAAGGATCTCCAACCATGAGTAAGTTGATGTCTCCACGTATGTGGGTACCATTTGGGAGGTTTTTCTCGGCACCCCCCAAAAGTAATAGCAAAATGGCTTTCTTGATATAATCGTGCCCACATATAGAAGGCGCTAGAGATTGTGAGAGAAGGCTGAAAATATCTGATCGCTTTGCGAGTTTATTGATATCACGAATGTCGCTGTCAAGCAATGCGGTCTGCGCTATACCACCACCAATCTTAGTCGAGAGAAGATTTATGTTATTGGCAAGTAGTAATGTTCTGAGGGTGGGAATGGTTGATTCATAAGGATCGATCAGGTAGCTGAAACGGAACTTACTTGAACGTCCCACTTCCTCCTCCACCTACACTGCGATAAACACCGACTAACTGAATTCTGTCTCCTGGTTTACACTTGTCAACTAAGTCGTCGTCTAGGATGATGTCGATACTTCTGGGTAATTGACCCGGTGGTGCACGTTCTGGCATCTCTTGAATACTGATCCTTTGATGATCCCGGAAGACACAAAAGCCAAATTCTGTCTCAAGTTGATGGCCTTCATCGTCTTGCTGAGGAGTGACGGAAGATGTGGGAGGCAAGTTTGATGTCGAAGTGGTAGCATCGCGATATTCTCGAGTATGGAAGAGTCCGGTATCTGGGCAATAGTGCACGGATTTGAGCATCTTCGGCCTGACGAGGGAACAGCGGGTGACAATTCCCTCCAATGAGATCATCTTGCCAAGTTGTGCAGCTCGCAGATTACGAGGGCTGACGTGGTGATCTCCAAATGATCCACTGAAACCAACGCGATAGGCTTTCCCTTCGATCTGATGCTTGTCTGCATCATAGACTTGTTGGACAATCTGGACGATGGCTTCATCGAAGGCGGGTAGGTAGTCAGAAGGTTGTTTAAGAAGACCGTCTGCGAATTCGCGTCTGTAGTCCCTCAAATCATCGATATTCACGATGAGACGAGTGCGGTCTTGGCGAAGCATGCGAGCGATGTCATCTCGATAGTTATACAGATGGGATTCGGATTGTAGAAACTCTTCAAATACACGAGTCCTATCGCGCATTTGATCATCCTGGGGAATAGGCTCATCGAGCATCGACATGATGGTGAACGTGGCTGAGACGCGTCGACGGTGAACCGAAATGCGACGCGATCGTCACAGAGTCACAGCTCCAGATAGAAATAGCATATTACAGCAGTTGTTCATTGTCACAATCAAAAGGTGGAATGTTCCGGATTTAACGGTTACATAAAGGTCGATGTATATTTGAATACTGTAAATTGCTAAAGGGTGTGGTATTAAAGACGATGAAGGAGAGAATGCACAAGGTGCCTGTTGGAATATCGAACGCCATAAAGGGAACCGGGAAGGGTAGCCAAGGTGAGGGATCGTCGGGACCATCGGGAGACTGCGGTGAGAGATTAGGAGAAGTAGGAGCAGAGGCAGAGATAGACAGCCTGGGACGTTGGGGAAGTAGTAGAATATAAGTACGCAACGCTTTTCACCTTGATACCTCAGTTCGTTATCGCACATCAACGACTAAGGTCAGCTATCCAGTCATTGACTTCCTACGCGCATCACAACTGATATCGTCTTGGTAGTTAAATTTGTATTTCTAACAGGTGCCAGAGGAGATAAAGAGGTTGGAGATGGCGTCCAATAAAATAGACAAGGTGTCATAGATGGCGGCAGAGATGCTAAGGATGGCGATAAACGACTCGAAGGTATGGTGAAGGAGACATTGCAAAAGATAATGAAGGAGGAGGGTGTGATGCAAGTGGTGGCGCCTCAGCAGGCGGGAACCTGGGCAAGTCTCACAAGCTCCCTCGCATGATACAACCGTTGGGTTCAGTCTTCAGAAAACCATTGACCCTGGAGATAGTCGCCTCCTTTGTAACCCGGTAGTGGCTGCAGTGGTTGAAGAATACCATCGTCGGTAACTACAGAGCGCGCGTGAAAAATTCAAATCCCAAGTTGAGGAAAAGTGCGCGACATGCTCCAAGTTGAGTATAGCTTATGCTCGATGAATGGCTCACCTATGTTTGGTAGGTCCAGATTTGTTGTTGATACTACTGGAAGCTCTAGCGTAAGTAAGATCAGTTAGTGTTTTTTTGCCCCGGCTTCGCCTGGTTCAAACCGGGGCTTTCAAGTTGCAATAAGTTCAAATTGGATGCTACGCACATTATTGTTTTTGCTCTTCCAAGGATGCACCTCTGCTGATGTTTTCTCAGGATAGAACAAATATCAGCAGAAGATAAAATCGAGGATCAGAAAGAGGATCAGATCTGGACGGCATACGGCAGGTGAGCACGAAGAAGACAACAAGTCTGGATGAAGTTAGCCGTTGTGAACGAACAGAGTAGATCAGGGAACAGCCAGTCGGTAGTCCTGGGATGGAATTACTAATAGTGCTCGAAATAATCAAGCTATGGATCGGTAAGCCAGTGGCACAGTGATTGCATGCCACGCACGTTACCTGCTTGAAACAGACGTGGTCACCTTGAACGTTATGACCAACGAGGAAGACTCAAATCAGATCCTTGCATCGTTGTCTGACGCTTGGTACCTCAAACACATCACCTTCGAAGGTCGTCCGGTGAAGATAATAACCCAGAATTTCAACGGGTCAGTAAGTATCGTCTTATGTCATCCCCGGGTCCAGACATGTTGACTTGAAATCCCACAGACCATGTTCATTCATAGCAATATGTGAGGCGTATCCGTACAGACTTGTAATTTCAAGCTGATGCAGGCCGGGCCATTCTAGGCAACATACTGATTCTGAGGGGAGACATGACAATATTGCCACCAGATAGGACCACTGTCTCCTACGAATTCTTGTCCCAGTTGCTCGCGGAATATCTCCTCACGTACTGCCCAGACGTCGATATATCCTCCGCACTTTCGATCATGCCTTACACCTGTAGTGAGTCGCTCGATTCATTCGGATGGTTTCTATGTTCCGTTTGCTGACTTTT
>QGOD01000626.1:815-20304 GCA_003313065.1 Sarcodon sp. MG97 | reverse complement strand
ACTAGGACCAATTTTGGTATAAGGGTGTCCTCAGAAGTCCACACAACAACAACAATAAGGTCTATAAGACCTAACTGAGATAGTGTGAGGTGTTGATAATAGCTCGAGGGGTGTCTAGAAAAATAGAGAAAAAAAGCATAGAATATAGACAATGATAGAATAATAGAGAGAAAATAGACAACAATAGTGCATGATAAACTGATATCATAGAGACTTAGGAATGCAAAATGAACACAAACAATGAAGGGTGAACTGGGTTGTTGTTTTTCTGATCTAGATACATGCTTATATATCTAAAAAACTCGCACTAAAAATAGAGAAAATATCACAAGTACTTTGAATAGAGTAAGAATCATTTACTAAGAGAGAGTGTGTCGAAATGGATAACTAAGAAAGATAGAAGAAAGATGAAAGTGAAATGACTGTAAGATTTCATATAGTTTAGTGTGACTAATAAAGTATTTGTCAATAAATCATATACATGTGGAAGGTGGAAAGATAAAGATATAAATGCAAATAATAAATAAACAAAGAGAGAAAAATACAAAAGGACAAGGCACTTAGCAAGATAAGGAGATCCAGACATTGGTATAGAGAGAGTAACTGTATGAGATTTCTCAAGAATATCTCAAGTGATAGGGCAAGACATAGGGGATATCGACGACATTGAGGGCTATATTGAGGGGATAATAATGATGTTAGATGTGTTTCCGAGGTTAGAGACAATGAAGGGCATATCAATGGTCAACAAGATTACAGCCCAAGAACTTGCAAGATTATTCATGCTCCATGTTTTTTCCAAACACAGTGTTCCAGCTCATATCACTTGTAATTGGGGCTCCAAGTTTATCTCCCACTTCTTCCGTTCTCTAGGTCTCATGCTTAATATGAAGATTCACTTCACCTCTGGTTATCACCCAGAAGGCAATGGTCAAACCGAACATCTCAACCAGACCCTCAAACAATACCTCTGAATCTTCTCCAACTATCAACAAGATAACTAGTCGGAACTCCTCCCACTTGCTGAGTTTGCTTACAATAATACCTCCAGCACTTCCACTGGAGTCTCTCCTTTCTTTGCTAATAAAGGTTACCACCCCAACATTACCATCATTCTAGGGCTTTATCTCACTTCTCAACAAGCCCAAGAATATGTAGCAAACCTCAAGGAACTCTACATGGAACTCTGCAAGCAGATCCTTCAAGCCCAAAAGCATTTATCAGGGTCTGGCAGATCCCCATTGAACTCCTGCACCAGACTTCAAAGTTGGACAACAAGTTTATCTTCACACAGAACACATTTCTACTATTAGACCTAGTAAGAAGCTCTCCAAAAAGTACCTTGGTCCATTCAAGATTATTGCACAACCCAGTACCCACTTGTTAGGAATCTGGTCTATTTGGTCAACAACTAAAACCCAAATATCTCAAGTAAAACCTGAGGTAAGGGGGATAGTATAGTTGGGCAAGTAATGGGTCTGTAACATTTAGTGGTAACAGTATATTGTCCTTCTCTCTTTCATGAGCTATATAAGACAGGAAATGATTGGGATCAAAATTGTATTACTAAGATTTATGATAAATCTCATGTTACACGGAATGTCGTGTATGCCCTTGAACAAAGGCTTGATAAACCCTTCATAAACCCTTGACCAACACCTTTCCGAGGTAGATTCAGCGCTTGAGAAACCCGCCACTTGAAATGTGGCGTCAGGTTTCCATAGTCTGCTGATGACGCCACAGCAAAACCTCCGTCACACTGTTCGGAAACCCTGTAGCAGCCTTTGAGATTCTACCAGATTGACACGCTAATATTCACAGGTTTCAGGAGTGTTTGATAATTTTACTCAAAAAAGGTTGTTGAAACATTTGCCAAGGGCGGCGTGGGCACTCGGGAAAGGATATTCGCCAACTATTTTTATAGCGTAAAACTTGATTGGACGTGTATACGGTAACGTTCCTTTGCCTTCTTTCGGAAACAGAGAGTGACAACAACGTGTACACATCCTCATTTCTTTCCCCAAGTCGACAAGGAGTGGGACCATCAGCCATCGATGTTGTCTTCGACACGAAACGCACTGGTGCGCCGATTAACAAGTTCTCCGTATAGGTCGCAATCTTATCTGTCGGAAATACTAGTGGAACACTGTTGGTGATCAGCCAGTAGAAGTCAATCAGCGTGCGCTCATAGATAAGGTGCTGGCCCGTTATTCGGGCGAGTTTACAGGCAAGCGGTCTTCTTCGGCTTGAGGTCATGCTAATAGTAATGAAACCAAAGTATTTCGTGAACTGTTACAGAATTCGGATGATGCTGCTTCAAAGGCGGTCCAGATTCACTTTGAGACACAATCCTTTCTGGATAAGAGGCAGGGAATGGATGCTGTGGAGGAGACATTGCCAGACTTGAAGACCGCTCCAGTTCGTTGATCATCCGCTCTCTCCCCGACTAACAGATAAGCTGTAACCGATGTTAAGGTGCATCAATGGAGATTCAAAAATAATGGCATACTGTTTAGAGAGGAAGATTGGAATCGTCTAAAGAAGATCGGTGTGTACCCGCATCCTGCCAACAACAGCCTTGTCTAATCCGTTTATCAAGCTGAGGGTAACCCGGATGAGCAGAAAATCGGTGCATTTGGCGTAGGATTTTATAGCTTATTTTCAGTGACGGAAGAGCCTTTCGTGACATCTGGAGGTATTTTTTCACGACCTTTGCACCCCCAAACGCTGATCGTCGTCTAGGGCAATGGATGGGGTTTCACTGGAAGGACAAGAAAGATCAGGTATCGCTTCCAGTCTTCAATTTCTCTCTATATATTGCCTCATCATTCTGCAGCTATTTGTTCGTCAAGGGCCGCTTCTTGATAGTACAGATGACATCTGGACAACTTTCCAAATGCCATTGCGTGAAGCCGCTCCTATACCTGCTGCTTTTGACTTCACCCGTTTCCTGGTATCATCCATTACATTCATGACCTATCTGAGTGAAGTCACTGTCTATTTTGACGACAAGCAACTTGTACGGTTGACCAAGGATACTCAAATACCAAAACACATTACCATTCCTCAAGGTCTGAACTCATCGAGCCCCAAAGGATTCATGAAGGTTACAAGCATAAAAACCACACGTGTGTAAAATTACCTTCTGTTGAAAATCAGGGCTCTGATTAACGTAAATCTAGCATTGCATATCAAGGCCAGAGTCATGAACTGGGTGTACTCTGTTGGCACGGAAAAACCGCAACTATTAGTCGTTGAACCTTTCAAACCAAAAACTGGTGGTTTCTTTGCTTCGCTCTTCCCAAGCCTCGGTGGTGCAAGCGTGCCACAACGTGTTCCAACGCCACAAGTTGAGGAGACCGACCCCTTATCGATCAAGGAGTCGAATATTGCGTTGTCAATTTTCACAGCCGAAGTGGATGTGCAGTTGACAAAGAAAATTTCAACAGAATTGCATCGATCGACGAAGAAGAATCTCCCCCGCAAACTGAAATACGAGCTTATATATGTTAGTTCTTGCCTTCTCATCTCAGAAAGGGACTCACTATGGATAGACTGGAAAAGACGAATTCGACTCTAGCAAAAAAGAAGATGAAATTCAACATAAGGCCACAGGATCGGTGTTTCAAGGCTTGAGAGCCGATATTGATGGGTATGTAAACCCCTATTACAGCGTTCTTTGGCCCAAGTTTACGTACTACAGCATGGGGTCTGCACATATCTTCATCGTAGGTGGTCAGCAAACCCTAGTGGATACTTCGGTGACTTGGCTTTGCTATCTGTCCAGGGTCATGCAACTGCTCAGACTACCGGTCTAGGGGGGCATATGTCTACAAGATTTATCCCAACGGTTGAACGAGAGTCAATTGACTTGGTGTGCGTATACGGGTTTCCTTCACTGATCACTCAAGGGTACTGACGGCCTGTACGTCATATAGCGACCGTAACGTGGCAGGTATTAGAATCACCTCCCTTCGCGAGGTTCCGCTAATTTACACAACTAGTTTGGAACAAGGAACTACTATACATTGGCGGATTTCTTGCTCGCTCTGCGTACGAAGTCGAATTATCAACAATTCGATGCCTTTGGGAGAATGCCATGGAGACTGATATTAACCTTGAAATACGTCTATGGCTACAAAACAGATCTTCGCATGCCCTCCAGTTCTTCACGTTCCATGGATCCACCCCATCCCCAGTTGTCTCGAATGAGATGAGAGCTGCATTCTTCCTGTGCGCGCCAGTTGGACGGCCATTCCCTATCATATCAAGCCGTGGGATTCATAATGCTTGGGATGTGCGAATGCCTGATTCGACATTTTCTGGATTTTTGAAGAACCTTCCACTGTTCCCGGAAGAATTGATCCCTAATACCAAACTCATGATAGCGCTCCTTCGCGAAAAGGGAATGCTTAGGGACATCTCTTTCCCAGATGTGCTTCAGGAGTTAAGTTTACGGCCTCTCTCCGAGGCAGAGACGGTTTGCTGCCTGAAATGGTGGATAGATGTCTCCAGGCAAGGCGAAAATCCCGATCTTTTACGGCTTCGAACAGAATTGCTCAACACAGCAGTTCTCGTGACGAATGATATCAACATACAAGAGGAAATGATTCTTCCACTTGCTAAAATTCAAACTTTCCTAGATCCTCGAAATAAACTTATCCCCACGGACGGCCCTCTCCCAGACGACCTTTTACCCATCAACGTAGGAAAGAATTTCGATTCAGAATCGTTACTTTCTGTATTCCCATGGAGAGAACTGTCAATGATTGATTGGGTTCGGCACATTACAGATCCATCTGTATGCGCCAAGAGCACAGATTTTGATCTCAACAGCTCCGCAATTTGGGCTGAAAAAGTTTTGCAGGTTCTCGCGCGATTTTGGCCGAATCTATCACGACCAATGATAGCAGACATTGTGTTATTACTCAAGAATAAAACATGCGTCCCTACACCAATGGGAATGAAAGTTCCGGAAGAGGCCTATTTTTCCAGCGCAGCTATTTTCCACGATTTGCCAGTAGTATCCCTCACATCTGGGGCGAACATCAAGGCCCCTCTTGCCAAAGTTCTTGAAGCGCTTGGGGTTAGGAAGCATGTGGACCTACAGGTCATCTTCTACAGGTAATTTCCGGTTACCACATCATTGTGACGTGTTCTGAGTCATATGTTCTATTTAACTCTAGAGTAGTCAAGACAGGAGATTGGAGCATCTACGACCTGACAAAATACCTTGTGTCTGTACAATCTACGCTGACCCCTGAGGAGTTCGAACGCCTTCAAATGACCGCTGCCTTTCCCAGGGAAAGAAGTAAGACGGACGGGGATTCAGACCAGAATGTTTCCCGTCGACGTGCAAGTGATTTATATGAACCTTTGGAGATATTTCGTGAACTGGGTTTACCTGTGATAGATTGGGGGACCCAGCAGAAATGGAGGAGCACGAGTGAAGAAGGTCAATCTTTGATGGTCGCTGGTTTTTTTTAGAGAATAATACGTTCCACAGCCAAATTTCTATACCGTTTAGGGTTACAGAAGTTCCCTCCATTAGGAGTGATCTTGAACCTGATCGCAAATTCTCCTGTCACCCGACGAATGCTGGCTCTCAACTATTTTCTCGATAATTACGTGCAGCGTTACTCCAATTACGACCCTTCAAACTTTTCCGAACTCGCCTTCATTCCTGCAGTTAATGGTACTGTCCAGAAATTGGCGTCTCCAGATGAAGTACGACACTACTCCATGGATATGTCATGAGGATGCCTAACCCTGGTTTACCCAGGTGTTCGCAAATACTGATTGGGCAATATTTGGTTTCACAGTTGTGGATCAAAATCTTCGCGCTGATGCTGTGACTAAGCTAAAGATCAGGTCTCATCCTCCAGCCTCATTATTAGTAACAGTTCTGGAAAATAATCCACCGAAAACAAGAGCGATTGCCCGACAGTGGTTTGAGGTTCTTGCTAGTCGCGTTTCTGGTTTGAGTAAATTATGTTCAGCACATTCGTTGCGCTCACGTCTGCTTCACAGACTTTTCCGTGTCACAACTATCAAAGTTATCGAATTTACCCATGGTACCTGCGCAGGGTAATACAGATGAAAAAGAATCTGAGTCTCATTTGTTACCTCCTATCCAGTGTTACTTCGCAGGCGACTCGAATGCCCACTTCCATTCTAAGCTTTTTGTCTTTGTGGACTTCGGGCCTCTCGCTAACAGTTTCCTGAGTGCCTGCGGTACAAAAAGAGCGCCATCCGTGGAAGAAATTGCCCAGATTTTGCTTGCAGACCCGCGTAAATTCTACGAACTTGCAGATGGTCGTGAAAAGTAAGCTGATCTATCGATGGTGTTTCCTTTGTTCTTATTTTTCTGCAATCATTATATTAGCTTTCTTGTGGAACTGCGAAGCATCGCCGTCAATCGCCGTTTGATTCAGAACTCTACTGTTTCCTTGATGAAAAAGACTCCGATACTGCTGGCGTCACGCAGAGTCAAAAAAAGCCAAGATCATCAACAAGCGGAATCATTCGATGTAGAAGAAGATGATTGTGACTTGGAGTATGATCTATTGATTCCAAATAGGATCGTCATCGCAGATGACACTAATGCGTTTCAACTTTTCGGCGATTCAATATTCAGCGCGCCACAGGAGGACCTTCTAGAAGGCAAGTCTACTTACTGACTACGTTGGTTGCCTTGGTAACAATATGTTACACCCAGATTTTTATCTGTACTTGGGTTCGCGACGACTCAGCACGTTGGTCAAGGAGGAGTATAATCACAAGGGAGAGATTAAAGGAAACACCACGGCCCTCAATACCCGCGCTCTCATCTTAGAGCGGCTACCGCTTTTCCTTCATGAGCATACGCACGCGCCTGCCCGGGTGTCATATACTTGGCTAAGTGACGAGAATAATTTCGTAGTCAAGGTGTTTAGGAACCTCACAGTGATTAAATCTTTGAGCTTTGGCAACAGCCGTATGCACAAAAACCAGGATGCCTCTGCTGTAGCCCGAAGAGATGGATGGGGTCCCATCCAATTGTGGTTGGCGGAAAGCACCAAGGTCGATATGTATGAGTAAGTTAAACTTCCATTTCACTTTGCGTTGGTTTTGACATGGCCTAAAATGAAGGCTCGCTACCTCCTTATGTCGTCTTCTGTTTGAGACCCAGAAAGTGAACGATGCTCTGCTATTTATGACTATCTTGTCTACAGATCTCAAAGCCTTGAAGAGAAGGGGATACAACGGTCCGTATGATACTCGTGTTAATCAATCTGTTCGACTTGGACTCTAATATATCTACTCGCCTAGTTGACAAGATTCTGCGGCAGCAAAAGAGGGACCGAGAAGCAGTTGAGAAGATGGCCAGAGAACATAAGGGGAAATCTTCCTTAATGTCTACTCCAACGCTCACTCCTTCATCTACTTCTCTCCATCCTCCTTCTACTTCACTAACTGCTCCATCTCCTTTACCCGCTGCTCCACCTACTTCGCTCACCACTCCGTCACCTTTTTCTCCTGCTTCGTCTCCTCAGCCACAGCTGCCACCTTCATCTACTCCACGTCCGAGCGAACCGCCGGAGGCATTCAACGCTTCCAGAGACGAGGCATCAGTCGTTGAATCTTCTTCTGCAAGCGATAATAAAAGACATACCCTCCCGCTGAAGCGTCTACACAGACTTACGCACCAGTTTGTACAGAGTCGCGACGTTTCGCCTTCCGGGGTTGACACGCTTCCTCGGAGAACGCCTAATCCTGATCCACTTCTTCGAAGCACAGCTCCAGGAGCTAAAATCGTTCTTCCAGAAACATACGCTTCAGATACAACTGTTCTAAGTAACATTGGTGAGAACTCGATCCTTGAATGGTTTTGATGGACCTTTTACCACCGGGACTTTGTCAGACAAAAACATCAATGCAGCTATCAAAGCTTGCAGAGAAGAGACTGGAGATATTTTAGGAAGTAAATTGCATATGGATTTAGTGAAAGAGTCGCTCAGTAATTGTTATTGTGATATCTCCGATCGTATGAGCGATCTCAGGAATATCGGTAGGTTTTTTTGCAAAGATATGTCTCCAACTATTTGATTCTGTTTCAATACAGGCCAAATGGGCGGCGTGAATTTTTTTGCCTCTGAAGGTGATGATGTCTGTAGTTCTATTTTCCACTTATCTCATACTTGGCCTAGATATTCGTGAAGTAATGGTGAATAAAAGGGAAGCCATCGCTCGTTTCATCCACGTGATAACACCTATACGAGAGTTGTACGGGCTTTCTTCGACATCGGTCCACATATTTTACGATGTCTCGGGGGGAATAATAGCGTTCAACCGTAATTCAAGCATCTTTCTCAACTTGAGATATTTCGAAGCGTGGCGTGAGTGATCATATGTAGATTTAGCTTCAGACTCGTTCCTAATCCCAGCCGTAGATGACGAGGAGGTGCGAGATGGGAAAATGTCGAACGCTTATGTTTCATGGTGCGTGTCGTCCAAGTCTGAGGTGTAAGCTTTTTATAGAATTTTGCGAGTCTAGGTATTTCTCTTTGGCTCATGAAATTGCACATAATTTGGTGAAGCCGCACAACTCTGAGCACGAGTTTTATTTTTCTTCAATAAGCCAGAAATATCTTCTGGGACTGTCGAGACTAGTTTTATGTAACTTAAAGTAATTCAAGTTGTAGGACTTACAAGACTTGATGGTGCGCTTTCCGAACAAAATTCGTATTGTAACCTATACGTGATGGAACAAAGTTATAACATGGCCCAATGGTCTAGTGGTAGGATACTTGCTTTGGGTGACTTAATGTCTTGCAAGGGATCCCCGGTTCGAACCCGGGTTGGGCCCATACTTTTTTTCATTATTATCCTTCCTTACCACTTCAACAGATTAGGAGCATGAGAATTTAAAGCCGGGTTTGGATTTTGGTTTCAATGAAGAGTCTGAATTTCAAGTCTAAGAGCCATATATCATTTTGTAACATACTGTATACTACTATTTAAATGCCAGTTTATACTTGTACTTTTAAGGCTGACTGATATAGAAGTTATAGAACCTGATAGAATTGGAGAGTCCTGATCTCGGTAGTCAGCTAACATCTCTGTAAATCAGCATCTTAACAAGATAAGATAAGATAGGAAAAAGAAAATGGATAAATTATAACAATAAAATTCAGTAGATATAGCAATATTTGTGATGCAAGGCTATATAAGTAAATAATATATATAAGAGGTGTTTAAATAATGGTCATAGCAGATACTATAGCTAGCAAGTTGTAATAACATATTTAGCTTTATATACAGTATATAGTAGTTATATATAATAATTATAAAATATAGATAATATACTATAAGAAGCTATGGCGGGTCTGGAAGTATTATACAGTATTAAAATATTATTTCTTTAATAGGCTTGCACATAATATCCCAGACTTTATCTAATCTTATCTACAAATATAATTATTGTAATATTTTTTTTCTAAGAATCACAAAGTATAGATCATTTGTTATAAGAAATTATACTAGATTTAGAATTCTTGCTTCTTTGAGGCTATTTGTTTATAAGTATTATAAATATATTCTTGTATCATATTAAATATAGGTTGTTATATAATGTACTCTATTAAGTCTACTTATAATCCAGATAATATACTGTAGATAATAGGTAGCTCAGTAGCTAAGATATATGATATATATGAGAAATACTATACTTAAGATAAATCTGAGAGTTCAAACATGAGTAAGCACAAATTAAACCAAGTGTAAAATATGAAATATAGTTGAAAAAAAAACTAAGAGACAAAAATTAAGAAATGTAATCAGGAGTAATAGAAAAGAAAGTATAATAAAGTATAACTTTATTTATTTTCTGTCCAGAGTTACCTCAATTATATATTTAGTAATACCTGGTAATGTCTAGTAACTCTTATACAAATTGCCATTTCATTCAAGTCTTGTATACTTTGTGATTTCTACAAACTTCTACTATACTAGATTTTTAAGTACCAGACCATGTATATATTAGATATATATTCTGATAGATCTAAATCAAGGGCCATGATAATAAGTATAAGATAGTAACTATTGGTACTGCAACTGAGTCATATTGTATCTAAGCCTTGATTGTAATCTGGATAAGTGTCATATCCTAATCTAACTTCTTAGGATCTTATTTAGACTTCTATTGTTACTTCAATTCTTTTTTCTTGTTCTTTCTCTGAGTATATTTCTAGACTAATATAGATTAGCTTCAGTAGTTAGTTATCCCCACATAGTCTCTATCACTGGAAGTCCTATAACCTCTATCTGTCCTTGTACTATATAATCTTACATAGCATTCTATAGTCAGTTTTCCATATTAGTATTCTGCTCTAGGAGATAGCCCAACTCTGAGTATATAAATTATAGTTATATGCATTTGTATTCCTTAGTTCAAATATTGACTTAGCCTTATTCTCTACTCTCTCCTTATTTCTAATGAAAGAAAATGAGTATAGACTTAGAGCTCAGTCCTATCCTAGCAAGATAGCTCATAAGTAGAGCTTGTTTTCTAAGCAATTAATAGATTAGGTAAAAGTCACACTATAGCTAAAGGTTAGCTAGTCCTCAGTGCAATAAGAAAACTAAGGAGATAATAGTGAAAGAAATTAGCTATTTATATAGCTACAAAAGTCTGAATCAGAAGTTCACCCATGCAACTTTAGCTAAAAGTACCAAATACTAAACTTGCTAAATGAGTTGCTAAGAATGAAATGAGTAAAAACAAATGTGTTAAACTAGTATCTAAGTGCCCATGTGAAATAGAAAGAAACTAAGCACCAGTTTGAAGTGTTAACCATTGATTTCAAAGATTGAAAAGAACTTCACACAAGTGGGAGAAAATATTGCAACTGATATTCACACTTATTGTTATCATCACAAAATAGTGCAATGATTGCAATGACTTAGCATTCGATTTTCAACAGTTTCTTGTGTAATAACTCCTTGGAGTTCCTCTATAGCTTACTTCAAAATCAGAACAACAAGATGTAGTGAAGAACATAGCTTCTTATAAGCTGAAGCCAAGTTCTATTCATCCAGAATTTCCTTCAGAGTTTCTTTTATCCTAGAAGATTCAGTTCTTAACAATAGGACCAAATACTCAGTGATAGAGCATCTTAGTACAAATGAGGAGGTTCCAGGTTCAATCCCTAGTCTGGTCATTCTTTTCTGGTGTTAGTTTGTACTATTCAATAATTGAGTCTTTCTCTCATTGTATAGACATATTTGACAGTATATATATTGAAATTCTACTAGTTGTAATAGTAGAATGTGAGAACTAGCAACTAAGATACATAAACAAAGGAATAAGTTAAATGTTTGTTGTTGAGCTTACTAACAAACAAGTAAAGAAAAAAGATACAGGGATCAAACTGTAACTACGAGATCTGCTTATGTAATAGATAACCTATTTAGGAATGCAGACTTTGTAACACTACGAAAATAATCTAAAATTCAACAATACATATTATGTATTTTGTTTACCTTATAATTATTTATAATAATCCTTTGTCATTTCAACCCAGCTTTCCTGATACAGATGGACGACGACGAATGCACGTGGACCAACGATAACAAACGTAATCGTTATGAATCGTTACCGAAATCGGACTACGACGCGAAACGTAGTGGGGACAGGGTTTGTATTGCGAGGCCATATAAATAAGATATGTATATAATAATAATAATAATAATAATAATAATAATAATAATAATACAGAGTAGTGTTTATGTCACACCGCACGCACGGAGCTCATTGTTGTTCCATCCTTGGTGATCTTTTGCTTAACAAACTCGCCAGCTTTTACTTTATGGAAAGGTTCGAGACACTGCAGCCTGTGAAATTATATGTCTCCGATTCCAAACCTGCTGGGAACGCGAACAAGCCATCGCCTGTGCAATTCATAGGTCGTTTGCCAATCGATCTTCATCTACTTGTTCTCACCCATTTGCCAATCCCCGACATCCCAGCGTATGCATGTTGTTCTCATTCTCTATTGAACCTCTCTAGACACGAGCGGATATGGGAAGCAAGATGGAAGGCCTTTCAATTCGACATGTACCCACATCTTTCAAAATTGCTAGACCAATTGGAGGATGAGAATAAAATCAAGGAAGGAGTTGTTTTGAAGAGCCGACCTCCAACTATTCCTGTAGCGACTATGGATGACGAATTCGGTGACTTTGTACAAGTTCAGGTTACTGCGGGCCAGAGCGAATTTTCCGGTGAACACAACCGGAGGGTTGGCATTTTTTCTACAAACTCGTCGATGAGCAAGCCCACGCACTTGTCCATGTATATCGGAGCACATAAGCTACTCAAACACTACATCCCTGCTCTCCTCTCCCCTCCCCATTCCATCTTAGCATCCTTATTTCCGCCATCTCCAGGGTCTGAACTGGTACCATTATTATTGCAATCTCGTACTCTCCATCTCCTTTCTTTATGGCTGTCCCCAACGATCCAGCCGTTACGAAATTGGCGAAGCTTACACACATCTCTGCGTTCTGCGGTGGACAGATACGAAGCAAATCTCCTTGGAACGTTCGATATTGCAGACAGTCGTTCAGATGAAGCTGGTATGCGTGAGGCTGCAGAAGCCAGTTGGGAAGTTTGGGATGGCGAAGGAGAATGGGAATTGGGCAGAGTATGGGCCGAGAAACAAGAGATATTTTATGAAATGGGAAGATGGAAGCCGATGGATAATTTCTCGTGCGTGCTTCCAGACTTCGAATTTTTCGCTTTACATCTTCATTCCCGTAAAACAATAGTGAAAACGGAGCGTTGATATTCGATGCAATGGACGAGTTCATTAAATATGTATTGACTGCATTGAAGGAGAATTGTTCCAGAGCAGTCCGGGTTTTTCCTCCCGACTCGAGGGTGCTTTTATCTTTCGCAGACAGACTCGCAGTGGATGTCGTTGCAGAATACGTCAATCCCTTGCTAAGCCGCGCGAAGGAGATTTCCAGTGAAACTTTTTTAATAGCTACCGCCGCCAGCTTCAGAGAAACTTGGCGTATGGTAGATGTGATTATGCAGGTGGTGGCGCTGTCATCGTCTACTTCAGTTACTCTTCTGGATGCGGAAGACGTCATGTACGTTTTACCCTGCGATATCATCCGACCACTTCTAATATCGACGCAGATACAAAATGTTCGAGGATAACATGGAGGAATATCTAGACGAAGAAATTGAAACTATTCGAAACTCTCTGGAACTTTTATGCCGTCAGTGGGAGCATAAGGTTGATTTTGTCTTCATTTTGGCCAACGTATTTTGACTAAGGCGGATAGAAGATGGCGCAACATGCTACTGTCCCGAGCTCCGATCAAACAACCCGGTTCTTATCCTCTCAGAACCCTGCTCAAGTTAAGCGCAATCTGTTGGCATCGTTCACAGACGTTCTCCTTTTGCCCGTAACAATTGTACCAAAAACTGTTGGTGCCGTAGGCGCTGCAGCCGGCGCGGCTGGATCTGCAGCTGTTCAAGGAATTCAGATGTTGAATCCTCAACGATGGGGAGGAAGTATGGGCTTAGGGCTTGGTACAGGGTTAGGAATGACTGCGGCAACCAAAGGTTATACGAGAGATTTTGAGGATGGAGGGATGTTGTTCGATATTGGTCCAGATGAAGACGATGACAAAGGCCTTCGGTTTATGAAGATCATTCCAGATGAAGAAAAGGCAGATACATCAGGATGTACGTTGTTTCCTTCCCTATGGTATAAGATATTCAACAACATACCAGTATCTGTCCCCACGAATGGTGTATCGCTGATAGTTCCACCACTGCGCGCTAATGCCGGTTCTGCTCCAATCACTGTTGTCGGTTCAACGATCGACAAACTAGACATATTTCTATCTCTTGATGTTGCCTTGGAGCTTATTCATGCTGATCGTGAAGCTCTTAAGCGGGTGGACAGTTTCTCTGGATATCCTGGCCATTATGGATATCGGGTACACGATACTATCGAGGAGATATTTATCATTATGCTCCAGGCTATTGCAGAAAGACATATCAAACCGGGTTTTGAACTGTGAGTATCTCAACTTTCCTTTTAAATCCTGTCTAGTTCTCTGAATATCTCTCTTATCAATATCAGGGCTATTGAGCAGATGAGAACTTTCAAACCCGACGAGCATGAAGAAAATGGAAGTGTTGCCCCACTTGTACAGTTTTTTGAATTGGTGCATATAGGTGATACTATTCAATCTATGGTCCAAGTATATTTTGACAAAGAACTGGTAAGACATCCTTTATTACCTTCAACAATCAATAACACTATGATCTACAGGCAGCCCATATAGATCGGACTGACTTTTTGAACGGAGTAGTTAGAGAGAAGAAACTCTTTGAAAATGCACTAGATGACTCTGTGGCAGCAGGTCTCAATGCTGGCACAGATGTACTCATGAATCAAGTATGTTTCCCAACTCTAGTTTGCTTTTCTACTTTCTTCTCTAGCTTATCTTTGTATCCAGGTTGAACACATTATTATTACCAAAACAAAACCCCGAGAGTATTGTCCACCTGATGACAAACCCATTGACTTGGGCTCAACAACAGGATGTACTGAGGCTATCAAGTGTTTAAAAATGCATTGTAATCTAGTAAAAGGCAGCACAAGCAAAGAGGTTTTAGAGGTTTTTTATCAAGAGATTGGTATTCGACTTATTATGTATGTTCTTCTTCTATTCTTTTGTTCTTTTTCTCATATATCAATATATTAGCATTTTACAGAAGCATATAAAACGACAAATCATTTCTCTCAATGGAGGCTTTCAGATGATTGCAGACTTGAATGCATATCATGCATTTATAGTTGGATTGAAGGTAATTTACTTATTAGACTCATCTTAGCTAATTATGCTTAGTTCCTTGTAGGTGCAGAGTATTATCATGGATTTTTCACATTTGAAAATGCTTGGACATGTATTTGTTGTAGAGGATGCCAAAGATCTTGCACAGATTGTGAGGGATGCAACTAGATATGGAGGTGCTTATAGACCAGAGGTGAGTTATAACAGCCTATAATTATGAATATAGTCTAATGTCTTAAGCCTAGGATGTATATGAGTTTATTCAGCGGCGATCAGACTGGAAGAAGATTGAAAAGATTGTTGACAAAACAATGTATAATTTGAGTTTTAAAGAAGACTGTATAATTTGCTAGTAGATTATATAGTATATTTTCAACCTCTTCATTTATAGAGAGTGGGTACTCTATTTGCATGATTATATACTGTATAGTATGACTATTCTAAATCTTACTATAAAATTTTGAGCAGGCTATCTTTTTTGCCTCTTTTCTATTGTATAGTTACTATATATATGTTAAGAACTCAATCTTCCAAGATGGAAGGAACTCCAAAGGAATTCCTAGATAAATAGAACTTGGCTTCAGTTTATAAAAAACTGCACCCATTTCTATGTCTCAGTATTCTACTTTCAAAGAAGAAATCTAAACTCTAATGAGTTGTTATACAAGGAATGAGAGAAGAGCAAAAGACAAGTCCAAGTTGATATTTAAACTGAGAAAATACAAATAGATATAACTAAAGTTTATATACTCAGAGTCTAGAGTACTACTAGGACTATTTAGTAAATATAAAATAAGAAATATACTGAGCAGTATAAACTAGTACAGTACTACTAAAGCAAGATATAAAGGAGAATATAAAGAGGTCAACATAGATAGGAGTTCCAATTAGAGGGGTGGTGTAAGACTAATAACTAGCTAAGCTAACTAGAAGTTGACAAATAAAATATAAATAATTAGAAGATGAAATAATAATAAGAGATAATAAAAGTCTGTATAGAGTCCTAAAGGAACTTGGAGTAAGATCCTGATAATATTAGGCCTAGTCAAAAGTCTATTACAGCTGATTGCATCTAGTTGAGCTAGATCATACTATTATAAAAAATGAGAATTCTAAGATGAATATTGTGTAAGATTGTACCAAATTATAGAATATGCAATATCTCTTTCTATCACTATACTAGTATATTGTAGTATATTGTAGCATGTAGAGGGACATTAATTAAATATATTATTAACTCATATACATTATTGTATATTATAATATATAGAGTGATATTAATTATGATAATTATACAGATATACTATACCACATACTCATATTTGTGTATCTTTATACTAAACCAACCTGAGATCTCAAGTGTCAGTCTATAAAAGAGATCTTAAGACTGTAAAGAAATATTCTATTATAGTATAGACCCTTAAGAATATCCCATACAAAGTATAAGTATAACTTAGTATTGAAGTTAGTAACTTGATAGCTGCTAGACATAGTAGATTAGCTATCTAAAGTATCTATCAGTTGACTACAGTAATCTATCACTAACTGAAATGTATAGATTCAAACCTTGTTGATGTATCTTTTTATTCTGCTTTTTCTTAGACTTTATTCTGATAATATTGGCTCATATTCTATACAAATTATATTGCAATTCATACTTTCTAGCTACTAGAATATTTATGAAATTTATGGGACTTTTCTTGATTTTATATTGATATATTTACTTCTTTTGGTAGTTGTAGCTGATAAACTTGTATAGGTAAAATTTTCACCATACTAGAATATAGTTCAGAGTCTATTCAATATATTCTCTTATTCTAAACTACAGTAATTCTCTAGCTTGTTTATCAAGCTAGGTACTGCATTTTTAAGATTTCATATTTATACTAAGTTCTCCAGTTCTATTAAGAACTGAATCTCCAAGATAGAAGGAGTTTCTAGACAAACAGAACTTGGCTTTAGCCCTTCTCCATATCTTAGTATTCTGACTTCAAGAGATAATAATATAAGTATGGAACTCCAAGCAGTTATTACATAAAGAAGTAAGATGAGAGGAGAGCAAGTCTAAGTCAATATTAAAATTGGAGAAATATAAGCAGTTATAACTATATTGATATGATAGACCTAGTGGCAACTGAGAAGATTGCTATATATCTATAGTTGATATAAGAGGTCTATTGATATGCTCCCCATTATATCTAATCTCTAAAATGTGCTAAATCTCACTTTTGTCTCAGTAAAATAGCTATAAAGTATTGTGAAGTACCAAACTATTTATGAAGTATTTGTGAGATTTTTACATCCTTGTTTTTACTCCTTTGCACTGATCTTTTTCTTTTATTATTTATCTCTATATACTAAGCCATTATTGATATAATAGACCTAGTGGCAGCTAAGGAGATTACTATATGCCTATAGCTAATATAAGAGGTCCATTGTCAGTATGAGAGCATTCAACAAAGTCTAGTCAACAATCTAAAGGTCTGTAGGACTAACTAGAGATATATGAAATGTGCAAAGAGTATAAAGTTATCTATGAAAGATTTGCAGATAAACTAATGTGTCACGCACTGATATGTTGAACCTAGCAGCAGCTAAGGAGATTACTATATGCCTGTAGCTAATATAAAAGGTTTGTTGTTGGTGTAAGGGCGTTCAACAAAGTCCAGTCAACAACCCAAAGGTCTGTAGGACTAACTAAAGATATGGTGAGGTGTGCAAAATGTAGGCAAAGTTATCTGCAAATCTTTCACAGATAAGTAGTCAAAAGGTGCAAGAAAATTGAAGAAGTACCAAAATCGAGAGGTTCAATTGTTTGAGTGAAACCCAAACAATTATAAGGTGAAGTACAAGAGATGTGAGATATAGAGTGAAATGTGAGAATAGAGCAAAGATGATAACGAGAACATGCAATAAAATCGAATATCACAATTTGACTCAAATAAACTCAAAAGAAATCGCAACTTTTTAGAGCAGGATAATGAACTATTATTCCTAAATAGTGTACAGGCTTTTATATGTAATTCTCGAACTAAACTAAAGTGGTAAAGTGAAAATATCACTAATAAAACAAGCTAATAAATCAGTTTCAGATGATGTCAAAATATTAAGAAATATTGCTAAAATCACAAGACAATAACAAAAGACTAAAATAGGAAAGTGAAGGGATTGTAAGAAACAAAGTTGCAAACCTGACTAAAAAGGAAATAGAGGTTTTATTGTCTTTTAAAACAAAAGAATTAGCAAATATAAAAGAAAATAGTGAAACAAAAGAATGGAATAATATTTTAGTATGAATAAAAGAACAAAATAGAAATAGATGATCAGAGAATCAGGACAATTGAGCAACGATAACGATAGCAGTGAGATATGGTAGCAATGATGGTGATACGCCCCCCATTACATCTATCCTCTAAAATGCACTAAATAGCACTTTTGTCTCATTCAAACAGCTACGAACTACTGCAAAGTATTATGAACTATTGTAAAAGTATCGATCTTTTGCAAAGTATATTGCGAAGATTTTGCATCATTTCCTTATCATCACTCCTTCAATCTAATCTTTAATTATCATTTCCATATGCTAATATATTGTTCCATTCTTTGTTATCTTCTTGCTAATTTATTTTTGTTTCAAAAGACAATAACCTTCGATTTCCTTTTTAGTCAAGTTCGCAACTCCGCTTCCCACGATCGCTTTGATTTCCTATTTTGGCTCTTTCATTATTATCTTGCAATTTTAGCGATATCTTTGATATTTTGATTCTATCTGATATTGATTTTATTAGCTTATTTTATTAGTGATATTTTCACCTTTCTACTTTACTTTAGTTTGAAATTTAGATATAAAAACCTGTACAAACTTAGAAATAAGAATCTAATAATCCTATACTCCCAAGTTTCAATTTTATTTGAGTTTATTTGAGTTTATTTGCGATATTTAATTTTATTGTACATTCTTGCTCTTATTCTCACTGTAGGTTTGCTCTATTTCTTGTGCTTTATTATATCTCGCGTCTCTTGCCTTTTGCCTCTATAATTGTTTGGGTTTCACTTGAACAATTGGACCACTTGATTATAGGATTTCTTTTGACTCTTGTACCTTCAATTCAATTATCTACAAAAGATTTGCAGATAATTTTGCACATATATCATATATCTCGCACCAGCTCCTAGTCATTCTTTTAGAACTATAGGTTATTGTGCAAACTTTTCTGAATGCTCTCATACCAATAATATACCTTTTGTATCAGCTATAGGTATATAGCGATCTCCTTAGTTGCCACTAGGTATATACATAAATGGTGCTAAAATAATCATGATGATAGTATTGTTTGTGTGGATTATTGCAGACTTTTCAAGAGCTATTTGGTAAAATAGTAGTAGATTTAGTGTGTTTTGGAGCATAGAGTTAGTAGGGGGTGTATCAGTGCTCTCTATACAACTGCTGAAGACAGTTGATTAGACTATCAGACAGGAAAGGGAGCTTAGAAGACTAAGAGTAGAGAGAGTAAAACTTAGGATTCTGACTCTGAGATACTAGCTACACTATATAGGGTTTATATATACATGACTATGCCCTAGGCCCTAATGACTAAGCTATCAATAATGAAGGTGGGTCAGGAGT
>QGOD01000622.1:0-12936 GCA_003313065.1 Sarcodon sp. MG97 | reverse complement strand
GTTCGATAATTTTACTCAAAAAAGGTTGTTGAAACATTTGCCAAGGGTGGCGTGGGCACTCGGGAAAGGATATTCGCCAACTATTTTTATAGCGTAAAACTTGATTGGACGTGTAGGACGGACTTCATTGTTTGGTTTGAAGCTTGATGACCAAACAAATGCCTAATATGTACAGCTTCCTGGGTCCCCAACGGCATCGTTTGTTTTAGTTTGCTCTCACATTTTAGCCAGATTATCATGGTCTGATTAGCGGAGAATACCCGTTGAATTTTGAATTGGAAGGTCAATTCTCCCTACTACAGTATGCATGTAATTCTCTGTAAATTATATAAAAAAATATTGGAGTATCGAATTGGTGAAAGCGTCAGCTATCCCCGTATATCAGCTACCGGCCAACAGATATCGCATGTCTTCCGCGACGCAGCGGCTGCGGTAATGCAAAGTCAACAAGCTTGTTGAAACTAAGTTCCATCCAATCGGCTACTCCCGATGCGCCTCAATCCAAAGTTTGATCACCCTCCGATAGATGATGAGTACTGGTCATACCCCAAATGCCCATTTCTTCCAGCCAACAGCACATAATCCGACTCAGTCCCGACCTGCGACGATTGCTGAATTGGCCGAGAAAGCTCGCGAGGACATCTGGGACCCAAATAAGCATCTTAAACATTGGTTACGCACTGCGGAGTTATCAAGAAAACATGGCAAGCAATATGCGGAAGCAGGGGATTTCGAACGCTCCTTCGTGCAGCTGGCCAGAGCGGCGACTATTATCTTGGAAAAGATGCCTACCCATCAGGATTATCAGACGTTGCTGAATCCCTCTCAACGGCATAACCTCAGTTTGGTCAGTGTTTCATCCATTACTACTTCATCTATCGCTCTGGACCTCAACGGATTGGTAATGCCTTCCACCCGGAGCATATCACTTCCATATTGCATTTATCTTCACTGACTCGCTTTCACATTTTCAGCACGGTCAGGAGACGCTCGATAGTCTCAGCAAACTTAAACCTAGCTTGGTCGAACGGTACGAACACTGGGCTTCCAGAAACCCTGACCTTGCAGGTAACCCTGCCATCAAACCCTCCGTCCTACTGGAACCACCGACTCCGGCTCACCTATTCGACGATCAACGTAACAAAGAACTCGGATACAAAAGGGAAGAACCCAGGAGGGAAGAGCTCAGGCGTAGGGAATCAGAGGATGTTGACAGAAGACGTTATGACGAGCAACTTCGCAGTCAAGGCCCCTCTCGCAGTGGTTCGCATGACGACCATCTGAAATACAGGGTAGATCAGCGGAGGATGCAGGAACAAGCAGGTATTGTTCAACGGCAACAGGAAGCCGATGCTGCTGCCGATGCTGCTCGTCGCGAAATTACAACCATGGCTCCTGTACTTCCTGCACCCGTCTCTGCTTCATCTCAACATAATCCTGTCCATGCACAGCCTGTGCAGGCCATGCCGCAACCTCAACGTTCGCCTATGCATTCGCGCCCTGACCATGACATACTGGCTAGAAGACATGAGGAGCCGGAAACTGCTGCGATGCCAGGACTACAAATCATGCCCATTCCTAATAATCATATTTCTCGGCCAGTTGGCTTCTCTGAACCGCGATCTCAAGATACAACCCCCCCTGCCAAGCTGGTTCCTAATAGGTAACGTTTCTCCACTCTTCTTCATAACTTGCCTACCAACTTGAGACTAGATATCCACAACCCTCGCCTATAACAACAACATCACCAGCTCCGCCATCCTTAGGTTCCGTGCGTTATCCTTCCTTGATGTCACAACATCAAATGAAACAAGGATATGTCCCCTCTTTGCATTCCATGTTCCAAGTTCCTCCACAGGAGACGATACCGATCGCACCTAGCTCTTTGCTTTTTCAGAATGAGCAGCATCGGAACGCCCTCTACACTAACCCTTTACCTCAGCCTTCCGCCCCCGTTAATTACCCTGTTCTTGAACCTCAAAGGCGTCAACGTTCACCTATACCACCATCGTCCGTGTCCCACCAGCAAGCGGCCTCTTCGCAGCCAAACAGTGATCATAGGATAACACCTGCAAGCTCAGGAGAACTCGTTTCTAAGGATTTGAAGACTGTGTATCTACCGAGAGAATCTCTCCAAAGATTCCTTCATGTCGCAGCTATCAATACTGCAAGAAACAGAGAAACCTGTGGATTGCTGCTTGGGAAGGATAAAAGAAGCAGATTTGTTGTGACCACCTTGCTGATACCTAAGCAACATTCTACCAGTGATACTTGTACGATGGACGAAGAAGAGCTCGTGATGAGCTTTACGGAGGAGCGGTCTCTGATTACTCTTGGATGGGTGTGTTCTTCTCCTCCCTGCTTCTGTGCCGATATTTAAAAGTCTCAAAAATTTCGTAGATACACACACATCCAACACAATCTTGTTCGTAATATAATAATGACTTGCCTTCCGTCTTCTCACCCCTGCAACAGGTTTCATGTCTTCTGTAGATTTACATACGCATTCAGGTTTCCAACGCATGCTCCCAGAATCCTTCGCAGTCGTCTGTGCACCTTCGTCCACTCCAAAGTACGTTCCTTCAAATTTTCTATGTTGCTGTCTTTGATCAAAAGCTACCCCTGTGTTAGTTGTGGTATCTTCAGATTAACAGATCCTCCCGGGTTACAAGCGATTTTGGATTGTACAGCAAAGGAGGCTTTCCACCCGCATCCTTCTATCCCTATATATACGGTAAATTTTATACAAGTGTAGTAACATATCATTAATTTTCTCATATTTCAGGACGCAGATAAAGGACACGTTCAGATCAAGGACGGATTGCCTTTGGAAATCGTTGACTTGAGGGATAATTGAACTCTAACTCGCATGTAGCCAATCATTTTTGTCCGCTGTCGTTTCGAACGCACTCATTCTAATGTACTGGGTGAATGTAACATATTAAAGTCACTACAATGTTTCAAGTGACTCGATATCTGTATGAGCGTGCTTACAGTCAAGATTTATTTATTAGCCGTCTGAAGGCGCTTATAGCCGGGTAAGGCCGATTCTCAGTGTTGGCGGGTGTTGTTGGCAATTGCAGACTTGCAGCGACTGCGACGTGGAGACTCCATCCTTATGGCCTCCGAGTATTCCAAAGGCATGGAAGTACCTCGCAGTGAGGAATACCAAGACGTCGAGAACGAACCGCTCCTCCCGTTGAATTTGTCTACCTTCACTCCGAAAAATAACTCACCCACGAAAGGTCGTTTCTCTCTTCTTCATTTGGTCATCTCGTTCCTTCTTGGTATTCTTGTTCAATTCTTTATTTCTCGAATTGCTTCTGGTACCTTTGCCTCCACTTTTTCGTTGACTTCCGCCCCTTCAACGAGACCACTTCATGAAGATGCTCAATTCGTGCCACCCTATGTGGGCTCGACGGAGGTGCACAACTATCCTCCGGCACATCCTACAAATGTAGATCCATCCCAATTTCCCTCTAACGTTGGTCATGGAGGCCCGACTCCGACGGGTGCTGAACCAGCGCTCTTGGTTACGGCCCCTGTATACCCTATTCATTCTGGAGCGCCCGGGTTACTAGTTCCGACTTCGTTGCCTCCGGGAAACTCCAAATCTGGACATGACTTTGATCTGTTCAAGCATTGGGGTAATCTGAGCCCTTGGTATTCGAACAAAAAAGGCACGTTCGGTGTTGATTCGGGTCCGGAGCCGCCAGAGACTTGCAGAGTCATGGGGCTCCATCTGCTACATAGGCATGGGGCTAGGTATCCGACTGGGTGGGGTATGTCGTCCTTTTCCTTGCCTGAAGCGATTTGACGTTGAGGGAACTTGCTGTCCAGCATCATATGGAGGACCTAGCAAGTTTGCTGCCAAGCTGCACAATTCCAACGGTAACTGGAGTGCAGATGGAGAACTAACATTTCTAAACGATTGGTAAGCATCCAATCGCCTACCTGGAAGGTGTTTTGCTCAGTCATCGGCTAGGACGTACAAACTTGGAGAAGAAGGTCTGTCTTTGCCCCATATTATGTGGAGAATATAGCTCACAACTGCCTAGTTTTGACCCCATTCGGTAGACAACAACTGTGTGAGTTGCCGTCTCTCTTGCGAGCAAGCTCAGTATAAACTTTTTATCGGCAGTCGACCTTGGGGTCTCAATGCGCATGAAATATGGTTTCCTGCTTGAGGTGAGTTGTGGTATTTTGTCTTATTATATGGTATCCTGGAGCCTCTGCAGAACTTCACCGAAACAAATACACTACCCGTGTTCCGAACTGAATCTCAGTGGGTAGTGTATTTTACGAATAATGAACTCGACTGACGCAATGATTAGGGATCGGATGGTAGCCTCTGCTATGAATTTCGCTATTGGTTTCTTCGGATATCCTTTCGATGGGATGTATGAACAAAGTATTACAGTTGAGGCGAAAGGAGTAGGTTTCCTCATTCTTTGTGCGACATTCCAAAGTCTTATCTCTGCCATGTCAAGTATAACAACACGCTTGCACCTTACAAAACGTAATTTCGGAATATTTTCTACGTGTTCGATAAAATTGAATTACCCTCTATAGGTGTCCAAACGCTGACGACCCTCAAAAGGCTGATCGGGCTTCGTGGTACTTGAAGGAATGGACTGGAAGGTATATTGACATTCCTTATCACGTGACGTTCTCTAGATGAGCTTTTTTCATCAGATATCTAAAGGGAACGCGGGACCGATTGAACAAATGGCTCCACGGGCTGGAATTAACCATCGAAGATATTTACACTATGCAGCAAATGTGTGCATATGAGGTTTGTTCCGTTTTACAGACTATCATAAATCACCTCATCTCTGTTTGTCTACAGACCGTCGCTATCGGGTATTCCAAGTTTTGCGAGGTATTCACGCAGGAGGAATGGGAAGGATTTGATTACGCGTGAATTTTACGTCATTCATGTGTATTGATTGGGACTGAAATTCTTCATTGATAGATTAGACCTTGCATTTTGGTACAATTCAGCGTTCGGTTCTCCTGTCGCAAAGGCGCTGGGGGTTGGTTATGTACAAGAGTTGGTTTCTAGATTAACTCAGATGCCTATCCAAAACGTGTGCTATTTGAAATATTCTCTTTCTCATTGGTACTGATGTTGTCTTTACAGCATAACTCAAGCACGAACTCGACATTGGATGACAGCCAGGTGACTTTTCCACTGGATGGAAGAAGTTTATATGTCGATGCAACCCATGAGGTTGTCGTCCTACATGGTAAGCCTCATTTGTATCATCGAACGCGATCCTCCTTACGATTAGATTACAGTGATTACAGCATTGAATTTGACGAGTTTTGCGAAAAGTGGACCCCTTCCGGTTGACAGGATACCCGATGATAGATCATTCATTGTCAGTCAGTTGGCGCCGTTTGCGACAAATGTTCAATTCCAACGTAAAGCCTCACATTGTTCTGATCAGCTCCCCACACTAACGTTATATTGTGTAGTCCTATCATGTTCGTCGGTATCATCTCCCCAAATACGAGTGATAATCAATGATGGTGTTGCTCCGCTTTTTTCCATCGATGGATGTCCAAATGATACAAAGTATGGCATGTGTGGCGTCGATGCCTTTGTGTCTGGGATGAGGGAAATCATCGGAGAGACGGATTGGATGTGGGATTGTCATGGAGATTGGGATGTTCCCGAAGGTGATAAATGGCAAACAGTAGATGGAACTCCACCGCCTCGCTCGTTGTTCAAGAGGACAATTTAACTCCGAAAACATAATGTATATATTGTATATTGCTTACACGCACGCAACCGTTTCTTGCCGCTTGAAATTGACCCACTTTCTCTATATATAGTTAAAAGACAAATCCTGGGAACTTGTTCCGACTTGGCATTTAAAGCGGTGTTTGTTTATGGTCGGTAGAGTGAAATAAAGACAGGGATTTTATATTGTACAGGCGTTTGTTTGGCGCTGGTTTCAATGCTGAACGTGTTGTTAATCAACCGAGATTATGATGAGCGAGTCTGGGAGGCGAAATGCCTAGAGTCAAACGGGAGAGATTTGCCTTCACCTTTATTAACGGGATGAAATTCTGTAGATTGGCGATTGGTGTGGAAGGGTTGGGATCCGAGCCGCACCCACCTGTGCTTTGCAAGAACTTTCAGCCGGGAGTATCCAGGTGTGGCTTTCTTGTATCCAATTGAGATGGCTTGGCTCGGCTTCCAATGGAAAAGGTTTCGGCAAACTGTAGTCCTATAAGTGTATAAAGGCTGTTGGGATGGTAGCCATCCGGCCCAACTGTCGAACATTTCCTTGACGTGCCATTCAGTTGATACGGGCATCAACATTGTTACGTCCGATGGAGTCTTGCCTGACGCTGAGTATAACAACACTACGTCCTACTGTGGGTAATTCAAATGAAAACAATTTGCAAAGATCAGCGGTGCAGTTGTCAATATGTCGTGTCCCTGGACTCACCGTAAGCTGATAGTACTCTGGTATCTAAACATGAACTGCTGTCCCTCCAATAACTTGAACGACACAGAAGCATTTTCCGTTGACCACGGAATTACTCGACCTTTGCGCCTGTAAGGGAAGCTCGCACCCGATTGAGCTGCAAGCTCTCAAAGTGCTCATGCCTACTTGACCGTGATTGGTCCACCTGAATGCCTTGCTCTCTCTCTCTCTCTCTCTAGTTCGGCCCTATAGTCTTTTGTACGTTCTCGCCATCAAATTAGAGGAACTGCTCGCTTGAAGTTGATCAAACAGCTATTCGATTCATTGGTGCCTTTAAGAATTCAACAAAATTAGCACACTAAATCATGCTTCCCGTATGTATGCTCGACGAATGGTTCAAGATGCCTTTTAGATCCTAGATGGCTGTAATATCGTCTTTTGAAGTTTGTAGGACCGAGGGCACTTTCCTTTTTTTTTCCTGGGAAAGGGTGACGGTGGCGGTGGTTATGTCTGAATACAGAGCGCTTTCTGTCCAACACCCCGAAGATTGCTGATTGATGATAGCTTTCAAACACTACTGGCTTCATTACGAACGTATCGTTATACCGAGGAGAAATAATACAATTTGTAAGTTATTTCCGACTATTTTGCGATCATCGCTCTGCAGTCTCCTACATAGCGCACGCACGAGCGACTCTGTGGCCTCGAGGCTTGTTCTCCCCCTTCTTTTGCAGACAGTTGGCCGAAAGATTGTTCCTCCAGACGGCATTCCGAGTTCTTCTCACACTCTTCAGGTACCGCTAAAAAATACGATCGAATTGGTGTCCAAAGCTGTCAGCCCTGGGCGCATATTACGAATGCCCTAAACACGATCCGATGGCGCCCTGATATATATAACGTTTCCTGTCCTCGTTTCCGTCCAAATTTGGTTTTCGCATGGCGGAGCCTTGATATATATGATAAGCACAGGTGTAGAGTGCGCGAAAAAGGGCGCTCCGCTCGACACCCTGAAGTAGTCTATAATCGGGCACAGCTATATCAATCGTTTCGGCATATAGTACGCGTCTATCTCTTTTTAAAACTTGTCCGTCACCCTCGGTACTTTAGCAGATTTGCCTGTCTAATTCTCTGTTCCCCATGTGAGTACCGCTCACTTTTCTAGTCGCCCACTTTAAAACTGGTGTTTACCACAGCTATCATGTCTAATCAGCCCTTTCCTTCAATGTCTCGGCCCCGCCCCCTTTCCAGCTATTCCTCTCATTCTTTACCACTTAGCCATACAAGCCACATAGCTGGTCCACCCTATCATCTCCCCCGTAGACCTCACACAGCTCGCACTCTACGATCATCGCCTCTAGCAGGTCCATCTTCCAGTGACGAGACTGATGACAGCCCAGCAGGCAAACCGAGATATAGGCCATCGAGAATATCCACAATCTCTAACCCGACTATCCCAACTATCGCATCTAGCAGTTCTACATTTCTTGATGCACCGAAGCTCAGAACTAGCCCATCTTCTCTTGAGTCGGTCTCTGGGGAATCCACAACAGCGTACTCTTCGACCTCTGCCGCCCATGACTCATCTTCCATGACAGCATCTTCACCGTTGTCAAGCCGACTTTCCAAGTCACTAAAATCACTCAATTCCAGCTCAACTTCCATTAATTCCGCCAATTCATGCAGGTCAGACACTATCCCTCCCGCACCCTCGATTCCTGAATGGGTACTTAGAGACCAGGGCAAGGACTTGAATGCACCATCGGGTACCAGGCGCCCACACAGGACCTCGGTCTCTCGTGATCCACAACAGAACTGGATGGCATTCACGGATCCTACACCCCGATTCTCCCGTCTGAGTTTAGGAGGAGAAGGAATAGTCATGCCCGTTTCCGCCAAGTCGCGTTCTATTCATAAGAACGGCTCCCGTCCTTCATCTATCATTTCCGTCAAGTCTACGACACCTCCTTCCCTGAGAAACGATTCGAAGGACACCTCCATTCAAAGCAATTCTACATCCGCCCGGATCACAACAAATCGCCTTCCTAGCACCTCAAGCTCCATCTCGTCCGCAGAGGCAACACTTCAGATAGAAGTAGGGCCACTGCCCGCCTTCAATAGGCAAGAGTTTGGAGTCCTGAGCACCACTGGACATGAGACAGGGATCTCTTTTGTCCGGGGTAAGTGCTCGTCCGATGACACGACGTCAGCCAAGGATATCAAACGAGAACACAAACTGGTCAAGCGCATAACCAGCTTTATCAAGTTGCAACCGTCTACCGAGAACCTCGTATATCATACAACGTGTCCGGTGGAACCTAAACAGAAGAAAGTGGGTGGTTTCCGGAAGAAGTGGAACAACCTCGTCGCTTCCATCAGACGTTAAAAAGCAGAAGAAGACTATCTCCCACACAGGGTATCCTGTCTTTCCCCTTATGAACGCCAGGCCTGCCTATCTATAGCCTTATCGACATATATTGTATGTGTTTCACTGTCTTTTCTCCTCCATTCTCTCAGGATTTTTTGGAGATCACACTGCCGTTTCCATGCCACTTCTCTCTTTATCCCCTTCCTTCTCTCTCTTTTTTCATTTCTCCTGTTGAAATCTTCCACATTATCTGCTTCGTATGATACCATATATACCATTCCACTTATATCCGGTTTTTAATACCGATATGATCTTGTTTGTTGGGTACATGTTCACATAAATTCTTTGTATGTTAACGGGGATGTACAAGTAGAATGGACAATTCTATATATTATAGATAGTGATAGAACACTCGTAGCTACATTCCTCTGTCTAGAAATGCAAAGTCAGCTTCGTGATTCCTTGAGGTCAACCATTTCGCTGTCCGTTAAAGATTGTCCAGGTAACCGTTAGCAACACGCCACATACGTACGTATACTCAAGATATAGTATAAGGTCTCAAAAAGAAATTCCAAGCCACTGGACACCAAGTCCCGTATCTCTTTCCACAATTCTGTAGGCTTATTTACGCTGCAACGCATCATGGTCTATGTCAGTTGAAAGAATCTGGTTTGCACGGCTCCAACTCACTTTCTAAGTGTCCACGGATAGTTGGTCAGTGCCATATGGTCCTGCCATTCCATAATGCGCGCCCCAAGACGTTGGTACGTAATGCCAAGCAGAGAGCGCACATCCGAGTCAAGAGTTGCTCACCTTCAGGTTCAGTCGTGTTCACTAAACTAAATCCGAGACGGAGAGTAATTCCCAGATAGGATCGCGTGATACTGAATCAATCAGTATCAAATAAGTGCTCCCGGCTACAGCACTGAGTAAAAAACGTACAAATCAGGAGGCGCAAGAGGATGATCTTTAAGGTTCGTCGTCTCTTATGGTAAGATCCGGATCATATAAGTGAGGGGAGGGCCTACCTATACTTGCAAACAATAGGAACTACTGACCCTTATCTCTGTATCAAGGGTGCGAAAATCAGTGGCCTGGATCAAGATGAGTTAACAGGCATTGGGAGAAAAGAGGGACAGAAAATACAATGCCTGGCCTCCGATGGTGTGCAAACCTGCTGTGGTGAATCATGGTTCCCGCCTACCACTATTGTCTTCACTCCGTATTTTTCCGTCATAGAAAGCTGAGACGATATGAGTTTTCACTGACATCAGTCATAATAGTATGACTAGGCAACTGTACACTAAAGACAGCGCGTGAACTTGCGCATCTAGGTACAATCAGCATTGCATACACCACAACAAGTGTCATTTTGACTTTTGACATACCGCCCATTGCCAACAATGGCGATGTTCTTGGTGTCAAACAACGGTGATTGAGGGGGGCTAATGTCAAACGGTTGACAGTCCTGCCCAACCCTGTGGCCCCGAGTATTGTTCAAATCTTTGAAAAAAGAAAAGACTTGCCTCTGGCTGAATTTCTCTGTCCGACCATTCACTTCAGTCACGACTGGTAGATCCAGCCAATCAAACCATGGCGGGAAACATGAGTGATTACTGGAGGCCCGATTTTGAAAGTTGTAAATCACTTTTCAATCGAGATCAAGCCTTATATTGATTTCTTTAATGATAGCCTGCGCAAGAGGATTTGGGCGAGCTTTAGTGTCGTAACTGCTGAAAACCGAACGCCAAGTCTTTGCGAGACTTTGCGATGATTACGATGTGTGCGAATATCAGTTGCAATGTTTTCTCGCACTTGTAAGATTTTTTGATCATTGAAATCAACGGTTAACACTTCGTACCAGTCCCTTATTCTTTCTATTTCACATGGGTACTTAGATCCTAGTGTAAGACATTTGATTTTACTCATTTCATTCTTAGCAACCTGTTTAGCAGGTTTAGCACTGTTGAATTTTAGATTATTTCGTAGTATTACAGTCTGCATTCCTAAATAGGTTATCTATTACATAAGCAGATCTTGTAGTTACAGTTTGATCCTGTATCTTTTTACTTTTTTTGTTTGTCAGTGAGCTCAATGACAAACAGTTTACTCCTTCCTTGTTGATGTATCTTAGTCGCTAGTTCCTCATATTCTACTATCACACCTAGTAACAAACACATGTACTGTTAGCTAAAGTTACATGGACAAACTTCTGATTCAGACTTTCATAGCTAGATAAATAGCTAATTCCTTTTGCTGTTGTCTCCTCAGTTTTCTTATCATGCTGAGAAGTAAGTTTATTGATTGCTATAGCCATATGAGGTAACTGACATTATATTGTAGTTAGTTTGGCTATAGATACTAATAATAGAGTTTTCTTATTGTACTGAGGATTTAGCTAACTTTTAGCTATAGTGCAACAACTCTCTAATCTATAGTATTGTTAGGCAAGTGTAGAGGGGAGATAAAAACCAAATCAGAATTAAGGAGACAACTATTTGAATACAGGACTCTTATATACTACTTGAAAATATTCTAGACTAATCTATAGCTGACTGAGACTATAATATTATGTGGGAAAACCTGACTAATAATAACTAGATACTACTGAGTAAGCAGCCCAAAAATGGCCTGATAACTAAACTTCATTATCTTATCTTTCGACCATATAAGAGCTATGTGTTGACTATGTATTAGCTATGTGATAACCAATCCAAAATAGTAATTCAAATCTAAATCGATAGTATCCAATGAAATCCTAACAATATCTCCTTTTTATGATTTTTATCTTGAAAATAAGAACAGGTAGGATAGGTCGAACTCTTAAACAATCTTCTTTATACTTGTTAGACTGGAACTAGATTCCTATGTATCTTTAGAATATAGATATCCTTTCCAATAAACAAAATATTACTATTCTCAACTATGTGGTTTGGTGTCTATTATTTTTCCTACTTTATATACCAGATGCCCTTCTTCATTGAGTTCTAGGAGTAGTTATGATTGTTCCTAGTTAGAGAAAGCCAGTAAATAATAAGGAGTAAGAAGAGATTCATGAAAGACTAGATATTGTTTTTAAGAGGATGGTAGATCAAGATAATAGCTAGCTTCTCCAATCTTTTCTGTTACTTCAAAGGGTCCTAACTATTTATTGTTCAACTTTTTTATTGGTCATTTGGTTTTGATATTAGTAGCCTCTAGCCAGACTTGATCTTTGGATTGAAAAGGTATAGAATAGTATTTGTCTTGGTCATATCTCCTTTTTATAGCTTTTACTACTTTCTCTAAGAACTCCTTTGCTTGTATCTATACTAGTTTCATTCTATTCACAAATTTCTGTACTGATTTATTATTAGTATAATATCATTCTTCTAACTCAAGACTTGGGTATTATCTATATATTATAAAGAAGGGTGAAAACCCAGTACTAGAATAACCTTAGTTATTGTAGGAAAACTCAGCCAGGGGTAACCATTTATCCCAATTGTTCTATACTTAGTTTACAAAAGTCCAAAGATAAATCTCTATTTCCCTATTCAATCATTCAGTTTGTCTATTGGTTTGTGGATGGTAGGTAGTCAATAGATTTTCTTGGATATTGAGAAGTTTAAAAAGTTCTTTCATAAACTTGAAAACATTGATATGATCATCAGTGCTTCTAGCCTCCGAATTGCCCATTTGCAGTGTAAAATAATGTGAACTTACATAGGCTTAAGAAAGGATATAATAGCAAAACTCCTAAATTTTGCATCTATGAATATTTTACATTGTTCAATTCCTTTTGGCCTAATTTGATTGAAAGACTCACACCCTTTGAACCCCCTTTCTATCTATTTTGTGCACCTTCCCACCATTTTGATCCTTTCAATCACCCCTAACATTCACTCTTTCAGCCTCAAATCATATTTTATAGTATTTTTCATTATTTTACAGTCTTTTTACACAGCCTCATTATTTGCAAATGTTATCCCATTAATTTCCTTTTATGGTTAGTAAAGGCTCTTTACTTCCCACAATCACTACACCTTCTGCATTAGGACATTATTTCTAATTCTCAACTTTTTGCAGTATTATATTATGCTACCTATGCTCCCCTTCTAACTAATTGCTCTCTAATATGCTCTATGA